>PVKA01011516.1:0-60721 GCA_004027165.1 Ctenomys sociabilis | reverse complement strand
GAGTGCCCACTTTTGACAGGTGTAGACAAAGGAAGGGTTGTAGAAAGAAAAAATCATCCTGTGTATGTATAGACAGTACAGTTGGGATAGATAACGCTGTGCTTCTACATAATTCTATGAGAGGCAAGATCTGCACTATTGGTGGTGGGACAGGATATTATGTCGGCTTTTAGTGCTATGGTCATCCACTAGGTAAATAATTATTGAATCTTTGATATAATTCAGCTATATAAAAACCTGTAAATATAATATCGTGTATGCACCTTGTACAAAAAATTAAGGGTTCCTTTTTTTTGTGTGTGTGTGTGGTGCTGGGAATCTAACTCAGAACATTGTGCTTGCCAGGGCAAGCACTGCAAAACAGAGGGTTTCTAAGAAAGTATCCTAGACTTTACCACATATTGAAGCACACAGGAATAAAATTCATAATGTCTGGGAATTACCTTAAAATGTATCAGTAAAGAATAAAAAGAAATTTAATAGGCATAAAGTAAAGTAAAATCTCAATAATTATGTAGCTTACATGGAGTGTGTAGAGGATTCACATATATGTTTTGAAATAAAAATAAACAAAATTGTAAGATTTAGACATCCATTGGTCTCAGTGTGATCCATTCTACTTGGTGAGAAACAGCAGAAATGAGAAAAACACAGACAGAAGACAAAAGGTGGACTAGGTTGTGGGTGGTCTGCCTGGCTGGTGAGATGAACCCAACAGTGAAACAAAACAGAGGATAATTGGGGCTGGCTTCATAGCTCAGTGGACTAAAGCATGTGCTTAGTCAGAGAAAAATGGCCAGGCTTTGATCCCTTGCTTGTGCTGCACTGGCTCCATCTGCAGGGCTTGTAATCCCAGCACTCAGGAGGCTGAAAACAGGAGAATCACTACAAGTCTGGTCTTCCTAGTGAAACTCTGTAGACCTTATAGACCCTGTCCTTAATACAGGGGGGAAAAAGAGGATTATTTATACTTTTGCAAAGTTAGTAACACATGACTCAAGGTTGCCTAGTGACTAATAGCTGACCTTAACCACACAGGATATTTATCTCAGGACTGAGGTGGCTTATTTGCTTTAGGCATTGAGGCATAATCCTACCTACACATCTTTGACCGATTTTCCAGCTTCTGCAGCTCCCAACAGTCAGAAATACAGTAATTGTATTCAACACAGATAAAAATATTCATTAATGTTCTCTGAATTCACTAATGTGTTTAATAAGAAATCCACATAAACTTATAAAAGCATGTTTCAATACTGTATTTTTTTATTTTATTCAATAACTGAATACCAAAATACTTACTTAAAACTACTCAGCCCTTTCAAGGGGTCTATAGCTCGGCAATGGGATTAAACAAAAAAATCTATGCACTGAGCTATACCACCAGCCCCTTTATATTTTCAAACAGTCTTGCTAAATCATTAAGCTGCCCATGCTGTTCATGAGTTTATTATCCTCCTGCCTTAGTTTCCCAAATATTGGGATTACAGGTGTTCACTATGGTGCCCCGCTGTGACGATCTCTTTTTGACAATGCACAAATAACTACCACATTTTTAATATTAATTATCCTAATATTAAAGTAACTCCCTCAAGCTTTGGTCATTTGCTTAGTTCAAGCCAGGAAAACAGCACACACTCAGTTAGCATGACACATCATTACAAGAGTGGCTTTAAACATGATCTACTTAGGCATGATAGACAAAGGTAACCAACCAAAAGATGCATTTGAGTTAATGTAAGTTTATTGCATCTCTCCAGATACATAAGAGGTTGAAGACAAAATATCAAAATAGGGTATAAATTAGCTAAGATTTTATTATAACTTAGAAAAAGGTTATAATTTTGGCCCAGCACAAAATTCTATTTTACCTAGGTAAGTTAATGCATTTTATGTTTCAATATTTTATTTTCATCTTCACTCTAGTGCTTTTTGAAATATGTAAGTGTGTTGGCCTCTTTCCTGAAGGAATATAAGCATCCTGAAGGCAATCACTTTTGATCTTCTACTTTGGGAGAATGCCGAACAGTATTCAGGAGTTAATGAATACAGTAAGTATAAAAACATGTTGAAAAGGTGGAACAGTTACTACAAATATGAATGGATTAAAGAAATTGTCAACCTGGATACAGGTTTATAGAATATGAAAAGACACTAATCAACTTATCCTCCTATTTTAAAAGGAAAATGCTTTTGAATTCCCTGTTCCACTTTATCTGAAAAAAAATGTCCCAAATGTGGATTAAAGTGTTGTGCATTATACTAAAACCTCATACTCTAGCTTAAAACAAATTCCCAGGAGATACTGAATATCTTCAAATTGAAAAATACACTCTGACCAAAACTTAATGGTGTACCTGAAAAAAATTTAAAGAAAATTTTCTAACTCTACTTACAACTTCTAAAAGCCATTAAAGGGTGACATTAAGTTACTTATTGATATCAATTCTTCCTTGCTTTATTCCCATATCTTTACTTGGCAAATATTCAATCTTCAAAGCTATGCTTGATTGCTTTCATAAAAATCTATTTTAATATTAGTTGTATGCAAGCATACATTTTATCAGCTAGTGAACAAAACAGAAAACATGCAGCATATAGCAACCACTTGTACAAATCTTCCCATTTCATAATCTGATCTCATGCTATTAACACTTCTTATGAGTTCACAAAACAACTATATTTCTTATCTTCTTAAACACAACAGAGAAAAAATATTTGACTAATTATAGAAGGCTTGTGGTAGTATAAATTTACTCTGATCCTTTCTAGGTATAAGTCTATGAAAATTTTAAAGGCTAATACTCATCTATTTACTAAATTTCTGAGGCAGATATCATGAAATGAATTAAAAATGTTATGCACAAGATGTCTAGGGACAATGTATTTCTGATGCTATCTAATCGATTTTATTCCAAATACTATTTTGTCTAAAATCCAAAAACTTATGGATTGAAGTTGTTCTTCAGTGTTTCAAAACCTGATTTATTAGTTGTTCACATTCCATCTGTCTCAGTAATTGCAATATACCTTCACTTTCAGTGGCTGCCAAAAGATTGGGGTCCAATTTTCTTTCACTTTATCACTGATCAGCTTGTCAGACACATGTTAGGTTTTCCTTTCAACTACATAAACCACTTAAAATTCATACTTAAAAAAAAAATGAACAGACCAATACATCAGGAGTTTGATTAATGCATTTGTCATTTTCCATATTTAGCAGAGTATCAAAAGAACAGGTCTTTAAAAACACCCTTGCTAGTCTAAATTACATGAAGGCCAGAATGTAACAATGATGCTTGTCCAAAGGCAGAAAATAAATTCCTTTATCAACACCAAGAATGTTTTTTATGATGTATAGCTAAAAAAAAAATCCTAGGATCTATAACCAATAATAAGTGATAATAACTTATGGAATAATCAAAGTGTCTTGTAAGTTTTAAGAAAAAGTGAAAGAAAATGTTGAAAAGCAAAAGCAAGGGAGACACCAAACATATCTCTATATGGGAAATGAGCTCTCAACAGTAAGAGCAATTTAAGTTCTAATTGTTCCAGGAAGAAGGTAAAGGACCATTCAATGAAGTGTTATATTATAAGAAATCTGAAAACATGACCTGGAAAATGCAGTCATATAACAGCGGAAGGCTCAACTCAACTTCTAACATTGCCAGTTCTGTGGATGACCCACTACTATTAAGGACTACTGGACTATACTGGATTATTTTGCTGAATTCACACACTTACAATATTTGAATGACAATGGAATACCCATCTCTGACAAAACTAAACAAAAAAGGGGGACATAAATGAAGGACTATTTTGTAGTGAAATATATATGTATATATATTTTATTCCAAATACTATTTTGTCTAAGATCCAAAAATTTACGGATTAGAATAAGTTATACACACACACACACACACACACACACATATATGTATATATAACTGTATATACAAATAGAATAGACATACAGCTATTTTCTTGGTTCAATAAGAAAGATTTGTATTAATAGTGTTATACACGATATCATGTCTACATTTTGTACTATGAATAACTACTATGAAGACAATATGCAGTGTTATTAATTAGTGTAACTGTTGTACTAACCTGTTTTGAATCTGTCTCATTGCTATTTATTTCTCAATAAAATTAATTTAAAAAATAAAACAAAATAAGGAAATGGACATGACCCATAGCAGAATTAAACATAAGCTATTTCAAAATGCTACACAACTAGTTTCATGTTTATTTGTTTAGTTCATTAGAGGATGATGCCAGGCTTTGGTTAGTTAAAAGATGGTATTTTGGACAAACTAGGCAAGAATTCTACCAGTACATATCTACCCCTATAGTTCGGATGTTGGATTTTAGGCAAATGCCAATATGATAATGACCTGGTCACTGAGTTGAAACTATTGGAAGATGGTAGAACTTTTACAGGGTAGCACCTAGGGGCAGGTCACTGGGGTTATGTCCTTGAAACAAACTGTAGAAATATATGGCTCCTTCTCCACATTTTGCTACGTGGTGAGATGTTAAGCAGTTAGCACTACCACACACGCGTACCATTTCATTTTGAATCTCTATCAAAGGCTTAAAACAAATGGATACACACAGTATTAGACTAGAACCTCCAAAGCAGTGAGTAAAAAACAAACTTTTGTCTTATATTACTTTTCTCAGTTAACTTTGTTATAGTGACAGAAAGATGACTTACATTAAGTGGACGAGGTGTGGGCTCTTTGTAGTAAATGCCGTGAATTAGAAGAAGAGATTGAGATGGACAGCCTCTAGAGGCAAGACTATTTAAGTCCAAAAGTGAGATGTTAAAGAATGCAGAAATTGTCAGAAATATAGCACTTCTCCGAAAACAAGACCTAACTGGAAAATAAGATACAGTATGATTTTTCAGGATATTCATATAAGCACCACCCAGGAATACATACCAGCTAAGATCATCAGACAGACAGATACACACTGTCTACTGTAACACAGTACACACACTGATTTTAAAAATAAATAATTAAATATAAATAAGCAATATTGCTGATACTAATATTTTAAATGAATAATAACAAATTATAATTGTTGTTAATATTCCAGCAGGAAACCTTTGGAAGAGAGTTAAATGAAGATTTACTGCAGAATGACCATAAGAGTAGAGATACGATACATGAATCACATGCACACTTGATAAGGAATGGACAGGGATGTGTTTAACATGAGTCTGTATAATTCAATGTCATGTGTTGTAATAAAGACTAATGCATTCGTGTAAAATAAGGAAACAGTTTCTGGACTTTGATGCCTGCAATTTTTTGTCACTTCTGTGGGGACTATAATTCTTTTGATTTTCCCTTCAAATTTATTCAAAGTGTATATACATCATGCAAATTTATCACTTTCTTACAAAAGACAGGCAAATGTGCCCCTTTCTGTTTTTTCTAATTTTGAAGAGAATAAAATTTTTTAGATTAAAAAGGATACAAAACTTCAAAACAAGATGATAGGAAATCAACAATAGTTGTTATATTGTTTGTTACTTCAAAGTAGTTGTTTAGAGTGCCAGATATAAGCATGCAAAATTGGTCAAAAAATTACCCATCTATCTTTCCAGAAGAAATAAAAATATCCTATCACAGCAATATATGTACACCCATGTATATAGCAGCGCAGTTTGTCATAGATGAAACCTGGAAACAACTCAAATGCCGATCAACCAAGGTATGCACAACAGAGATGTGGTATGTTTATACAACTGAGTATTTCTCAGATATAAGGAATGATAAAATTGAGGCTTTTATAACTAAATGGATGCAAGCAGAGACCACACCCATAATTGAAATAAATCAGACCTGCAAATGTAAAAATTGTATTTTCTCCCTAGTGTAAGAAACTGAAAGAGTACATAATGCCCAAGAAGTACAACAGATATTGTTAAAGAGAAAGAAAGGACTCAAAAGGAAAGAACAAGGAGGGATGTGGGAAAGGAAACAAAAGGTGGGGGCAATGTATACACACACAAGATAGCTAAGATAACTGTAGTACAGATTACTATTGGTTTATTGAAAGGAGACCATTACTCCTAACTGGCATCGTTTTATTTTTGTTGCCACTTCTGTCTTGTATATCTTCAACTAACACTTATTTCATAGCACCTTTGTGAAGCCTAGCCCTCAAGAGGTCTTGACTTGGGCAAAGAATTCATGGAATAAAATCACTGACAACTGTGTTGCCAATGCACAATAAAGAGGCTACATGGACAAGAAGTGGTAATCTAAGGAGAATGTGCCTGCTGGAAATGTGAGAACAGGGCCTATGGTTCCAGAGGAAATGGAGCTGTAAGAAATTCAGGCCAAAATTTTGGGTTTGGAGAATTATAAAGATGTCCCAGGAGATAACCTGACTATATCTGAATAAATGTAGAGTGTTGTATATATAAATGAAGGTTGCTGTACATGAAAAAAATAAGACAACCACCCCCAAAAATAGCCTCATTATGTATTTTGGAACAGAAATTAGCATAAAACTTGATCTTACCTGCAGAAAAATATAGTATATTTACTTTCAAGTTCACTCTTTGCTGATGTTTATCTGGAAGGTGCTCCCTTAAAATTGTCTTAGTCAATGAACAATTCTGAGTCCTCATCTTTCTTACTAGATCTACTAGTAACAGTTGATATAGTTATCCATTTACTTTTTGAATCACTTTCTTCACATAGATTCCACAACCCAATATACTCACTTGAATTCCTAACAGGAGCCCCTTCAGCATGTATTTTTTTTTTCATAATTTCCCCTAGTTTTCTGACCTCTTACTATCAAGTGCCCTGACTCAACCTGTGAAACCTTTCTTGCTCTACATACGTTAGCTATGTAGTGTAAGATCATCAGACAGATAGATGTACATAGTATGTCTACTGTAATACAGCACACACACTGATCTAAAAATAAGTTATAATTCAATACAAATAAGCAATATTGCTGATACTAATATTTTAAATGAATAATAACAAGTTATTAGCTACATAGCTAACTTCAGTTAACCTGGATAACTTACATATCATTTATATGATAATGACATTTCAATTTACATCTCCAGCCTGGACCTCCCTGATCTCAACTTGTATCCAAGTGCCTATTTGACACCTCTACTGGAATTCAAATAGGCACAATATTAGTATGCCCAAAAATATACTCTAACAAGCCTCTCACAGGCTTGCTCCATCAATGGTCATCTTAATCTCAAAAAAAAAAAAAAATCAATACCAATTTATGCTACAAAATACATGAATCTTAAAAGCATCCTAGGTGGCAGAAATCATACACAAAGGCCATATATAATATGACTTAATTTATACTTAGTGTCCAGATAACACAAGTCCAAATAATCAAAATGCATTGGCTTTGGTCAATGGCTGAGGAAAGAAGAAATTGAAAGTCACTACTAATAGCTAATAAATATTGGGGGGAAAGATAAAAATGTTTTAGAATTTGATAGAGATGTATGTATAACTTTATAAGAGTGAATATTTATGGTAGGTAAATATTATGGTGGGTGAATTGTGTTGCATTACAACTACAAGATAAACAGAAGTGCTAAGAAATTTTAGGGACTTTGTTTGCTTTTGTATGTCCAACATTTAAAATACCATTGGATGATATTTGGCAATCAGAAAGCCTATTAATAACTAACAAATTGTCCTCTACAACTCACATATATGAACACATCTACTATTTTGCTGGGTTTTTTTTTTTACACGGCAAATCTAAAGATGTATAAAAGAAAACAAAGGTTAAGAAGAAAAGTCATCATTCTATACTGAAATCAACTCCAAAAAATAATGTGAAAATGCAACCAGGGCTGAATGAGAAATATCAAGTGAATATCAGTTCATAACCCTTGTGTTAAGATAAATTTAATTATTTATTTGCATGACCTTGTATTTTGTATATTTCCTCACAAAGGATAAATTGTAAAACAATCCAGATAGACATTACACAACAATTTTATGTAAGATAAAAAGCACAAAAAACAGTGCCCTATAATCAAGGACTTTATAAACTACAAAGGCATAAAATAAACATGTCCTAAAATTGTCAAAGACAAAATAACAGGAAATAATTTAAAATATATAGTTTAGTTTGTGACCTCTGGGAAAAAATAGACTGAAAAAATACACTGAATATACTTTTATTTTATATAATCTGAGCTTCTGTGGGAAATTAATCATTAATTTAGCTAGTAGTAGATATTCAGTAATTTTTTAAGATATTCATAACAAAACAATACATCTTAAAATCTAGGAAATTATTCTCCTGTTTCAACTCTAACACATACATACTTATTTACCAAATAATGGCTCATATTTTCCATTTCCCACTCCAACAAGAAATCAACAGGGTTGTAGGCTGTCCCCAGCATGCTACTGCATGAGCTGCTCTGCACATGCCAAGGTACAGAACGCATCTGTCAAGAAGAAAGGCCCAGCTGAAGCCTAAATATCTGATTCCCTAGATTTCAGCCTGCTATATCAAATTCCTCAACCTATTCATCCATAATCTCTTTTAGATGGGTTTCCCTCTGTTCTCATCATTGCAGCTTTGTTTAGTCTGAAATTCAATCAAAGATGAATTAGGCTTTAGGAAACATTCCCATTCTAGCTCTGAAGTCACATCAGAAACTCTAGACCCCATGTTAATTTTGTTACAGCCTTTAGTTCTCACATTTCAAAGCAAAATCACCTCCCCCTGGAGAGTGCCACCGATATTGGCAAGAACACAAGGGGCTGCCACACAACTCAATCACCAATAACAACTGAGGAGACTGGAGCCTCAGCTGACATTAGTAATTATGGGAAAACGGCCAGAACTTTAATCACAATTCTTTCAAAAACATCCAGGCATTTTCAAATGCTGTTATTCTAGGATATGACCCTAATACAGTACTCAATCAAAGCCAATGCCAGTACATGAACAACCTGAAGACTTTAATGAAAACCAATTTCATACAAGTCAGTGTGTCCGCATCATGCCCGACCTAATTTAGAAAAGCTCCAAAGCATATATATACATATGTATTCTGTAGCCACAAATTATTCATGATTTTATGTATTACCTCTGTACTTGGGATGATGTATTTATATAAGCACTAAAAAGCATGTACCCATGTATGCCCACAGACATATACACTGCTATTTAGTATACAGAAATATAATCAAGGTAACATGATTAAAGGAAGTACAAGAAAATAGGAATGTGTAGGCTAATGACCAGGTGGGTGGGCAGGTGCACATTTGGATTGGATTGCCCCCATACCCAGAGATGGTCTGCAGGCTTTCTTCAAAACAGAAACTTGGAACAGAGCATTTTCATTCAGAAGCCTCTACTGGCAATAGACAAAAGTCCCAGATGTTCAGGAAGCCGTGCAGCTCAACTTTACTCCACGACCAACTCTTTTTAAGCAATGTCCTGGCAAAAAAGGTAAAAGTCATGATCACACCTCAAGATACAGCAGCTGCTACCACCACCTCCAAGGCTGGAGAGACCACAGCAGAGCTGTTCTCCTATCATTATGGATGAGAAAAGAAATGGATGCAGAAAAACTGCCAGGTCCTCTTGTCTGCTCTTTACTCACTTGCACAGGTTCTCTATTCTCCATACTAGGAGAGAATTAGGGAGTGCCAACAGGTAGAGAAATAGAGAAATCAAGAAAGAGGAGTACTAAAATGTTTTATTCAATTTTATAGGTTTCTACTAGTAAATGGTTGAATATTGTGTGTGGGGGAAGAGATACTTTATTTATCCCAGTAGATATAACTATCATATATTTCTAAGAAATAGGGATGAACTCTTTAAATAGAAATAACATCACTAGCAATAAGTATTCCAAACCAATATCAAAACCCAGCATTTCAATGAGCCAAAATTTAATCTCAGAGTTTTACACCTGAAACAACTACCTCAGGTTAAAGATATTGATAAAAAAAAATGCTAAATGAACTACTTTGATTTTAAAAAAAAAACAAAAAACGCAGCACATTAACAAAGGAGAGGTCAGACAATAGATCTGACGCTTGTTTTATTCCCATGTGTTGTCACAAGGCAGTCATTAGGGGGTTATTCTCAGGACAGGTAACTCACAGCGAATGTAGTTTCAAGTGTATATTGATACTTAATTGTGTACTTTCTTGGCACAAGTTATATAAAACTGGTGTTTATACAGAAGCTAAGAAAAACTATTTATGTAACTATCTATTCCTTTATGACCACAGAAAGTCTTGAGATGTTAAGAAAATAAGCCAGTAGACTTTTAAAATCTTTCACAAACAGACACATTCCTGTCTAACAAACTGTAGGGTGGAGGGGAAATGAGAAGATGGCAATTTTTTAAGATTCTGATTTTCTGATTAATCAGACTTAAATTTTTTGACATTTCCTTCTGAAAGCATAAATTCTTAAGACAGAAAGATCCATACATAAATGTAAATGCTGATATTAATTTTTTTAAATTATCTGCTTTTTTAAATTATCTGGAAAACTTGAATAATGATTCTCTCCAATAGTATAAATAAGAGAAGTTCCTATGCACGTAGGTAATTGAATAGGAAACTATACAACTGTCATTTCATTAAAGAAGAAATTAAGCCTGAAGAGATATCTCACAATAATATCATTGCTAACGACCCGAACTCACAATATTGTAAGGCAAAGTAGTACTGCTGAAGCAATTAAGGAAAAGGCCAAAATGCCACAAGGGGAAACATCTACCCTAAAATCCTTATAGATGGTTAGTGGTTTGAAACAAACAAAAACACCAGCAAATCAAGGAACCTACGAAAATCTCCAAAGTCACAGATAGGAGGAATTGCTAGTACTTGTTCTATAATACATTACAGTATAATATTTAGGGGTAATAATGTCAGCTTGGACATAACGTATACCTGAAGAATGAGAATAAAACCACATTTCCCTATCATTACAGACATAAAAAATGAAATATTACAAGAGGTGTTTTAATGTAATTCACATTCAAGGAAAAGATTTGGTCTATGCTTATCTATCTTAGAAACAGTCAATATCCACAAACAACACAGTAGATAGGGTACAAATGACACACAGTATATTCAATAAAATAGCACTACATGAATATTACACAGTAATATCGTCCTCTTTTAAATAGCAATGAGGCCTCATAGTTTATTTGAAGCACAACTGCAGCTAAGGGAAAACTTCAACAATGGTTCAAGACAATGTGGAAGAGACAGAAACATAAACACAAAGAGAATTCAGTGGTATCTAGAAAGGACAAAACAATAAAGATGAACTCCATCTGCACTCTTCTTGAAATTTCCTCCTTCCTTGAAAGGGTGTGAAGAAGCCTTCTCATTTTCAGAGTCAAGTTTTGGGAATGAGAAGTATAGCTTTACAATACTGTTGATCAGGAAGAACACAAAGTGATCCATACATGAAAATTTTCTAGTAGCCACATAAAAAATATAAAATGAGACAGGTAAGAGTGAGTTTATTAATATTTTATATACCCTAAAATAACCAAAAGGTTAAATATATAATAATATTAAAAAGTGAAATACTTCACATTATTTTATATATGTTTGGAGAAAATAAAGAGGTCAAGCTGGGGAGATAGCTTGGTGGTCTAAGTTCCTCCCTGGTAGATGCATGACCCAGGGTCTGATCCTCAGTACCACATGCTGTAACAGCCTCAGAACCTTGGGTGTGCCGTGCCAGCCACTGAAACAGGGCATGGTGGCACATGCCTATAATCCTAGCATCGGGGTGGTTAGGACAGAGTGATCACTACAAGTTTGAACTGCGAAGTGAGACCCTGCACCAAATAAATAAACAAGTAAATAAATAAATAAATGTAATAAAGAAGAGGTCTTTGCTGCCTTTACAAATCTCCAATAGATATAACTATAAAAGCTGTGATAATTTATACATTATGCTCATGCAGGAACCATGCTGAAGAAGAGGTTCAGACTTGTATAAGGGAAGAGGTGTGACCGCAGCAAAGAAGCAAAGCAGGAGCTGCAAAGAGTATGCCACCTGAGAGACCTGATGTTGCTGTTATGATTATAGACAACTTACTGAGGAGAGAGTTTAATTTCTCATGGAAGTGTCACACTGCATAACAAAACTCCAAAAATAAAACTAATAATATAAGCAAATCAAAAACACCTGCAGTATGGAAATAGGGATATATATCATAAAGATTATAACTTCAAAGCAGGAAAATATGACTGGAGTGCATAGTGAGATGGGTCTAAGTACATAGTCCAGGGTAGCTTTGAACTTGTTATGCAATGCTGGCTGGGACTGAACTTCTGATACCCCTGCCTTAGTGTCACAACTGCTGCATGCAGGTGGCACAAAGACCAGGCTGGAAAATTTGATTGTAAAAGGTTCTGCTATGAATTCATTCTGCAAACACAATTTAATCCATGGTTTTTTGTTATGGTTTGTGTCTAGTTGTCCCCCCAAAGCCTCATGTAGTCATGGGGTAGGGATTTCTAGAGTTTGTGATTAACTTATGATCCACTAGGATTATGTGTGATCCAAGGCTGGGATTATGGGTCTTAGTACTGCTGGGATTATGAGAGTGAGTACTACATCCCACCCTGGGTGGAGAGCCTGAGTGTAGTATAAGAGACAGAGAGAAGACTTTCAGTAGGGATTGCTCTTTGTCATTGTTGCTGTTCGGCCATCATGAATTGCTGCTCTCTGCCCCTCTGCCTTAGAGCCAGCTGAATATAGACTGAAACCTCCAGTAACTGTGAGCTAAATAAACATTTCCTTCCTTCATTTTGGGTGTTGGGTATTTGTCCCAGCAAGGAGAGAAGAGTCACTAAGACAGAATTTGGTATCAGAGAAGTGGGGTGGTTGCTGTGGCTAAACCTGATCATGTGGATTATAAGAGTTTGGGACTGGCTTATGGGAAGAGATAGGAAAGATTCAGAGATGTCGCCTAAAAGAGAAGCGCTGAAAGCGCTTCGGCTGTTCTGTTTGGGAGATTCTGGTCAGAGCTCAAAAGACGAGAAGGCTTTTAGAACGCTGGCCTGTAAAGACCAGGCTGGGGAAGTTTCTGCTGGGAAGAAGGTCATTGGACTCTAGATGATTTGTGCTATGATTTGGCCAAAAGACTATCTGAATTTTGCTTATGTCCAGAGACTGCCTAAAACTGAGTTTTAGCGTGGTAGACTGATTAATCTTTCAAAAGAATTTAAAAGCATCCAAATATTGGGGCAGTTGCATGGCTGTTATTGGGGGCTTTTAGTCAGATTTATGTTGAGAATGAAGAGCAGGGTACCAGAAGGATGGTCAAAATGTTGTGACTCTGACCAGAAAGGAAGCACCAAGAAAGCTGTGGACTGCAAAGATGGAGCTGAGAGGATCTTCACTGCTGGGGAGGAACAAGAGAATGGAAAGGATGGCCTGAAGGCATCACAGGAGGTGGCAGGTCTCCACCCTTTGCAGGCTCAGAACTGCAAAGGTCAGGAACTTTGTTTTGAGAAAAAAGCTGCAGAGTCCCATGTTCTAGAATGGCAGCAGCAGTCACACCACATTCCAGAATGGTGCCAGCACGAATTTATTCCTGGGAATCAAGATCAGAGTGCTCAGCCACACAGGCACTCAATCCCTACAGCTAAGAGAGAAGGAAGCCTGCCTACTGCTCCAGCTGGCAACAGCCCTTGGCATCATCCACGTGGCACTGGTTTTAGGCGTATGCAGAATGCAGGAGTTCTGGGGTTAAGAAGGCCTCCACCTTGATTTCAGAAGAAGGCTGGAGTGTGCCCCCAAGAGGGCTACGTGTGAAGCTGTGACAGAGAAGCCTATTCAGTGGAAACCCCAGAAGTTTGGAAAAGCCAGGAGTGTGGATCATCTAAGGAAAACTGCAAGGAAGGAGCAAAGCAGGCCTGAGAAAGAAGCCATGGGAGCTACAACCACCAGAAGTGCCATAGGGGCAGAGTCACGTAGGGCCTTTGGAGCTCACAACTCAGTGCAGACTGCTTCGGATGTTCCAGTTGGAACTATAGGATTTAATGTTTGCCCTGCTGGATTTTGGACTTGTGTTGGTCCCAGTGTTTTGTATTCTCCTGTTGTTTGCAACTTTTGGATTGGTACTATTTATCTTGTGCCTTTGCATGGTGGATGTGTTTAACTTTTCTTTTGTACAGGAGCTCACACCTAAGAGTTTGCTTTAGATCACAGACACTTGGGACTTGACTTTTCAGCAATGCTGAAACTGTTGAGACATCTGGCCACTCTTAGAGATGGATTAAAATATCTTTTGCACAAAAGGATGTGAATGACATTTTGGGGACCCAGGGGTGGAATGTTATAGTTTGTGTCTAGTTGTCCCCCCAAAGCCTCATGTAGTCATGGGGTAGGGATTTCTAGAGTTTGTGATTAACTCATGATCCACTAGGATTATGTGTGATCCAAGGCTGGGATTATGGGTCTTAGTACTGCTGGGATTATGAGTGTGAGTACTACTTCCCACCCTGGGGCGGAGAGCCTGAATGTAGTATAAGAGACAGAGAGAGAAGACTTTCAGTAGGGATTGCTCTTTGTCATTGTTGCTGTTTGGCTGCCATGAACTACTGTTCTCTGCCATGTGTCCCTCTGCCTTAGAACCAGCTGAATATGGATGGAAACCTCCAGTAACTGTGAGCTAAATAAACATTTCCTTCCTTCATTTTGGGTGGTGAGTATTTTTCCCAGCAAGGAGAGAAGAGTAAATAAGACATTTTCCTAGTATAAATATATGGCCTAATTTTGCGTTTTTGCCAAAATAAGGTATTACCTTAGGAAATCTAAGAAAACAGCCTGAACAATCCTGAATGTCTGAGAAAAAAAAAAAAAAAAAAAAGGTACATTTTCCTTTAGAGATGCAAAATCAGTAGTACTTAGTAATGCAGGTAGAAACAGTGAAATCTAGATTAGGTCAAAGAAAGGAATACTCAACGAAAGGAGCATCTACCTTGAGGGATAAGAGAAAGACATGAATTATACAGAATCACATGCAAAATATCATAGAGACAGAAATCAGGAAAAGTAATTTTGTCTATGATACAGGATTAAATGAAATGTATATTCACAATGCTTACTAAAAGGCCTAGTATTAGGAAGCATGTCTATGTGTGCATGACTTATGATCAAAACACACAGTGAATGTTAAAAATTTCTAAATATATTATAGAAAAAGACACATTGCCATGAAAGTCCCTCAAAAACATTCCCCTTATATTCCTGCCACTTTCTGAAGAATTTCTGGATATTCTCTGCAAAGTGTCTTCAGTTGCACAATTACTAATGGATACCTCTATGTTCTGAATTGACTCTGGGGACGAACCAGAAGTTGCATGGTGCCAGATTCAGTGAATAAGGTGAATAACAACATAATGTAATGCTTTTACAATGTTACAAAGAGCAGAAATAAGAGGAGGATAGAACCAGATTTTCTAGAAATGGAATAATTTAGAATTATAGTTGTATTTTATCTATCAAGATCCAACATGATTATTTACCATAAAGAATTTCCTTAGCTATTCCTCTCAAAGTAGTTTCACAAAGACAAATAAATTTCTATTTTAGAACTACAGTCACATTGGTCATTCAAGGAACAAGACGGCCTGTAGCTTATAGATTTCTAGCCAGATTGTCTCAGAATCTGAAGGTTATGCCTTCTGGGAAAGGATTAGTAGAGTTAATTTCAGATAGTAAACTGGAAATATTGGAAGACTAATGAAGAAAAGACAGAGTTCAAAACAGGAACAATAAAGTAGCATCACCAATCTTAGCTTGTCAAATCTTTGTGGTTATATGTGATTCATTGTCCTGTTTCACTTATAAAAATGAAAAACCACCCCAACCGTGCGTACTGCACTACAAAGGTAGGCACTGTTCATAGCATTTTCTCTCCTATATTTAACTAAGAAAGATCAAGAATTACTGAATTCCTAGTAAGACATTCTAATTTTTTGAAGGTTCAGGTTCAATAATACACTATCTTATTAATTCAATGGCTAGATGGATCTTGCAAGGGCTCTTCAGATGATCCCAGGTGTACATGCTGAAGGAAAGGGAAATGCTTTACAACTTATCCACAAAGACCTTAAATTCAGATTTTTTTTAATGCATTTGGTACAAGGTCTCACTATACAACTGAAACTCCTAGTGATCCTCCTGCTTTCAGCCTCCCCAGAACTAGAATTAAAGGCATACACCGTCATCACTGACTGTCTCAGGAGTTGGGCTAGCACTGAATAACATGCCAGGGATCAAGCCCAGGTCCCTCTTCTTACCTAAGCAGCATTCTAGTCCACTGAGCTATTTTGCCAAACCTGAACTTCAAACCTCTCCATAACTTCCCTGGTCCAAGAATAATCCCAGGAGAACTGTGGATTTCGGAATGCAAAAGAGAAAATTCAAAACCACTTTGCCTCAATAGACTGAAAGGACAAATAGGATTACTAAAAACATCATTGTACCAATTTTATGTGTGTCAGCCTTGGTACACAGGCTAAGAAAACTGTACGAACAGACACTTCAACCTGTATTTTTATTCAATCCCGCAAATCCAGCTATATGGTTTCTATATCCAGTGAATTGCCCATTTTATGTATCTCAAGTATGTGCAGACCTAAAAGAAAGTACTTCTATAGAGAAACTGCTAAATGATATTCTTACCAAATTCACATTGGTGACTTGATTTAGAAGTACATTTTTGTGCAAATAGCATTGGGTTAAAAATAAAAGAAAATGTTAGGAAGTACAACTATTATACAATATGTGCATGCATTAATACATTCACCAAAATAAAATTATATCAAAACAGAAAAGGGATGCAAAAAAAAACTTCTAAAAAAAAGTTTTAGCTGTATGTCTTTCTTCATAGAACATTTCATTTCATATAGACAACTAAAATAATGGCAAACAGGTGTGTGTGGGACTGCCTAGGGCCTAGCAGATGCTCACACCAGCCAATGCCCAGGACTGACATGTGAATGGAACTTTCTCCATCAGAAATTCCCAGTGTGTAACCTTGTGGCAGAACTCCTGTAGAAGGGTAGAGGCAAGACCCTCCCAGCTGATCCAGGAGAAGGACATCTTGCCAGAGTGGCACAGAGGGTTCATTTAAAAGGGCTGCAGCAGGCAGAAGAGGAGCACAGCAACCAGATCCACGTCACACCCAACGGGGTGAGTTTGAACTTTGTAGATCCCGAGCTGGTACTAAGGTAATAACTCTACCAAAGCTTTACAGAAAAGGTCAGAAGACAGTGCTATACAAAATGACAAAGAGAAGGAGCAAAATGCATTCTCAGACCCCGAGTTCACCCAGAGAAAAATGCAAGAGACAACAGCATAGAAAAAATTGGAAAAAACACCCCTAAAATCTCTAAAATAATAGTGCCTTAGGTAAAGAAACAACTGCGGAAAAGTATAGAGGAAATCAGATCAGAAATACTTTCTCAAGTAAAAAAAGAAATGATAACTGTAATGAAAGAAGTACTAAGTGCTTCTCAAGAAGACACTGATAAAAAAAAATAGAATATAAATATGATGGAATCCTCGAATAAGCAATATAGGAAAGAAATAGAATGTATGAAACAGATCCAAAGTAATATATCAGAAATTAAAACCTCAATCACAAGCTGGAAAATCCATTTGAGTGAAAATGAAAATAGACTCTCTGACCTTAAAGATACCATTGCAGCTAGTGAAAAAGTAAGCAAAGATCTCTCTAAAAACTACTAGGATGCAGGAAAAAAGTAATTCAACACCTGCAAGATGATGCAAAGATGAACAATGTGAAACTAATAGGCATCAAAGAGAAGGAAGGAGTCAATACAAAAATATAAAAAGAATATGGGCAGAAGTAATAGCAGAAAACTTCACAAATATGAGGAAACAATCTGACATTCAGTAACTGAGGCATACAGACTGCCAAATAACTTCAACCCAACTAAAAACACACCGAGACGTATAATAGTCAAAATCCCAGAAATCCAACACAAGAATAATATACTGAAAGCTGCTAAAACAGATCACATTTAAAGGAAAACTCTTCAGAAAACAGCAGATTTCTCTTCACAAAACATCAGATCAAGAAGAACATGTAAAAGTACATCAACTCTTGCAAGAAAACAAATTCCAACCCAGACTGATAAATCCTGCAAAACTCTCAAGATAAATGGAGAAGGGAAATACTTCCATGACAAAGAACAACTAAAGAATTTCATGATAACAAAGCCAACTTTACACAGACTACTAAAGGATATTCTAGAGAGGGAACAAAATGAACACCAACTCAATGAATGAGAATGGAAAGAACCCACCAAAAAGGGGAAACAAACACAGGTGAAAAAGAGGTATACAACAGCAGTCTTTCAACTATACTTTTGCATACAGCAGTAAAATATTTCCATTGGTGTACTTTACAAATGGACTTTTCCTGCACCCTACAGCTCATGATTCAGTTTGGATCTACAAAGTGGATATCAAGGACATAGCAATAGCTCAGTCTCACAAGTGACACCTGGCCACCAGTAAGCATCATGGACATTGCCCACATTCTCCACATAGTAGACTTTGTGTGATATCCTATCCCCAGATGTTAGAAGTGCTGCAATAGCTCAGTCTCACAAGTGACACCTGGCCACCAGTAAGCATCATGGACAATGCCCACATTCTCCACATAGTAGACTTTGTGTGATATCCTATCCCCAGATGTTAGAAGTGCTGGTCAAAAATTTGCCATTCCAGTTTATTATGGTGTATTCTTAGCAATTCTTTACTACCATAAAATTATTTCTTAGTTGCTATTTTGTATATATTGACCTAATCAAATACTGTGTGAGTACTCTGAATTGATCACAGATTTATACATATGATACACTACATTCTAGCCTCTTAGTTGGACTCACAATTTAATTTTAATTTTGGACTATTATTTTGAAATATTTAATTTAATGTTGAATTAATATGTAATCAATTTTCTGAATATTGCTTAATCTTGTGTCTTATAATTTAAAATGTTTTTCTGATTTACAATCTATTTATAAGTCATGGTATATTTTCTCTGAGTATTAGAAACTGTAAAAAGTGTATTTCCATTTTATATTAGGTTTTCTTTGTCATTTACACACACATACACACATATATATGAAAAAATATGTATATAATCTGACATAAGATTGATAGTCTTTTGTGGAAATCTTCAATGACCTTAAAAATGGGTTCATCTAATATAATTATATTTTACATAGTCCTTCAAAACTACCATTTTGAGAGTTCTTTATTCTTTATCCAGGAACACACAGCAACTTCTCTTGCCTTCTGGACTATAGTCTTTGTTATTTTTTATAGACTATGTCTGGAGGTATTAGGATATTCAGAGTTTGTATAACTGGAAAATATATTACTTTTACTTTTGAAAGGTATTTTTGATAGGTATAAAATTCAATGAGGACAGGTCTTTTTTTTTTCAGTCCTTTAATAAATAAGTCTAGTTTCTTACCCACTCAATCTTCTTTTTTAAATGTGGAATAAGATGCTATTTACTTTTTTTCTTCCATAGCTAATATTTTTTCAATATTTTGCTTTAATGACTTTTTAATAAGTTTTGGAAAATTTCATTGTTATGTATCTTGCTATGATTTTATTTGCATTTCTCCTGCAAAAAGCTCATTTTTCTTGGAAATAATGTGCTATAATTTTAACGAAATTCAGGAATTTTAAATCTCTAAAGTTTGTTGCCTACCACATTCTATTTTGAGAATTCTAATTATATGAATATAAGTTTCTTGATTTTTGGCACAGAGTGAACTATTATATAACTGATCTGTAAACTCTTTGTTCTTCATGTCTACTGTAGACAATTTTGTTATATTCATTTAAGTTTGTACATAATTTTTATAACATGCCACCTATTATTAATCTCCTGCTATGTATTCATTTCAGAAACATTTTCCTAAAATTCACTGTCTGCATCTTATATCTTTCACATTTCAATATTTGTCCATAGTTTTAATTTGCTACATAATTATTGATTTTCAACAAAGTTAATAATAAAATAATGGTAAACAGTAATCTGTTAGTATTTTACACATATCAAGTAAATTATTCTGAAATTGAAAATCATAAGTAACCAAATTATAATTAATAAAATAAATAATATTTTAGGTTTATTTATTTTTTTAGAATGCCATTCAATATTTTAAAGAGTAGTAGAGTAGAAGACCAGGCAACAAGGTCATTCATTCTGTGTATTAAATTTCAATTCTGGAATGAACAAAGATCTAGGTCTCATGAATATAAATGCTGCCATCTGGCCTAGATCCTAATGATTGCTCTATTACACTGAAGGTAGTTTTGTTTTTACAATTAAATGGCTTGTCCAAATCAAAAGGCATGTCAGCCTTCAATAGCTAAAATACACAACATCCCTTAGGGAATGAAAATAGGGCAAAAATACAAAGAAGTATGTCTAACAATGGTAAAAATGTCAAAAC
This sequence comes from Ctenomys sociabilis, assembly GCA_004027165.1. Lineage (NCBI taxonomy): Eukaryota > Metazoa > Chordata > Mammalia > Rodentia > Ctenomyidae > Ctenomys > Ctenomys sociabilis. The sequence continues at coordinate 40,181 of PVKA01011516.1, read as the reverse complement.
CTTAAAAGAAAAATAAACTCAAACTTTGGTTACCATTCCTCAAGTTAGCCTAGAGTCTCTTCAAAGGGAAACAGAAAAATAAAAACAGAAACCTGCTAGAACTTATCAAAGTAGTTTGAGGATTTTTTTTTTCCTCAAAGTTCAAAATAAAAGTAGTAGCAACAACACAGCTTTCATATCACTATTGGCAATAAATTTAACTCTCCTCAGTATAACTTTTTCAGTGGAAAAAGCAAAGAAGAACCATAAATTAAGAGCTTCCCATCCTGAGTTCCTTTCTTTTGATTTTAATTTCCTGCTTAGTATGCTGGAAGCTAAATCCATCTGAAGGAAAAATTCAACTGTTAATTATATATTCAAGCCATCTCATTTTTGGATTGGTTCAAACAATGACTTGAACATTTTATTTGATGGGTTTTATTCAGTCTGACATGTAAACACCTTGTAAAAAAAAAAACAAAAAGAAAATCATGTGAATAAAACTCACTACTGACTGAGTCTCCCAATGCCAGCATACAGCAGTTTCAACCTGAGCACTCGTAATACACATGGTGGTGCATTCAGTGGCCTCCCCCAGAACAGCTTTCATTATGAAATTCAAAGGCACTATCATCCCCATTCAAAAACTCCAAAGAGAAATTAGTAATATCTGATCCTGGCAAGTAGCATTTATTATTCAAGTTTTCCTTTTCAAATTGTAAGTGTCCAGACTAATAAAAGTTAGATGAAAGAGATACTGAATATTTAACAAACATAGAATTCCAACAACTTCCTATAATCATATATTAGTCATTTCTAGTTGTGTATGTTGATACTGTCTCAATAAATTGTGCATAAGATAAAACTGAAATTGCAATTAAAATGGCATAAAGAATACAAACAACTAATACAAATGGTTCCTTAGCTTAAGGAGCCAGTAATGGAATTGAAAGTAAAGCCCATGAAATTGCATTTATCAAGATACAAACACAAGTCCAAGACTGAATAAGAAGAGTATGTCAGGCTTCAGATTTCTGAAAAGAAAACATCTCAGGGAAGCCATTCCCATTTAACTTATCTAAAAGTTTCTGTACTGACAATTGATATGATCTTTTCTCCATGATTTTTTTTCCTTATCATGATTAAAATTTTTTTAAACTTCCAGATAGAAAACAGGCTCTAGGGTGGCAGTGACGTTGTGGGATATATGCATACCACCCACAAGTCTAAAGCAAGTATTTGCTGAAAGACTGGAGACATAAATCATGGAGTTTACATGAGTGCAAAGAATAAAGGCAAGGAAACAATATAAAGAAAGGGATACATTAGACAGCAAAGGATTGAATAGAACAGAAAGGCAGGAATCTTAAATTTATGTCAAGATTTAATTTAAAATAATGAATTTGATATAAACTCCACAGGGCTTTCAATGGCAGAACCTACACTTCTTATAAATGATCATTTTCAAACCTCTTTTTTTTGCATTTAGTACAGGGTCTTACTAAACAGATCGTACTCTTAGTGATCCTCCTGTTACAGCCTCCCAAGTGCTAGGATTACATGTGCCACCACGCCCAGTCTAAATCATGGAACAGCAGGCCCTGGGGGTGGGGCTGGCAAGGCCTGCCCAGGGATTGAATCCCGGCCCCTGCATCTGGCTAAGCAAGCTCTTTAATCTGCTGAGCTATTTGTCCAGCCCTCAACCCTTTTTTAAAAACATCAAATTCTATGTCATCTGAGAACTTACGTGGAACAGTGTTATATTAGATAAAAATCTGAGAGAAAATTTTGAATATAAGTTAAAAAAACATAATATGTGTTACAGTTTATACCAAGATGTCCCTGCAAAGCCTCCTGCTGTCATGCGGCAGCTTCTAGAATTTCTGATTAATTCATGATCCAGTACTGCAATTGCGGGTGTGAGTGCTACACCAGGCCCAGGGCTGATAGCCTAAATGCAACATAAGAGAGAGGGACTTGCTCTGTTGCCATTGTTGGCTCTACTCTCATTTGCTCTCTTGCTCTTTGCCGCCACCATGAAAGGTTGCTCTCTACCACGCGCCATTCTGCCTTGGAGACAATGGGGTATGGACTGGGACCTCGTGAGCTAAATAAACCTTTCCTTCCTTCATTTCTGGTGTCAAGTGTTTGTCCTAACAATGAGAGAAGAGTAACTGTGGTAATACCCAAAAATAAAGGAATGAAAAATAGTGATGTAAAGGAAAAATAATACATAGCAAATTGGAAAGCTGTAAGGAAAAATCAGAAGAAATCTGGGAAAAAAAATTAAGCAAAGGTAATTAATCTAAAATGCTTCCAATTTCACATCCCAACAGCACTAAGAACACTGCTAACTGAAACAATAGAGAAATCTAGGAAGAAGGGTTTTGAAGTAATTCTAAGACACAGACAAGACAGACAGACAGACAGACAGACAGACACACACACACACACACACACACACACACACACACACAGTGGGTCCGGGCCAGGGCCAGGGTCAAAGACAGGGATTCATTTTCCAAAGTGCTTTATATGCTTAGGTTTCTATGGCATAGTTGTCTATAGTCTTTGCTCTTACTGTTCCCTCCCAGAATAATCAGTACATCGCTATAGTAGCAGCTACAATGTTCCTTTACTGTGGCTATCCAAACTTATTCTCAAAATACCTACAAAAGCCTGATCATACAAATCCTCTTCTTAAAATCCTTCATCAGTTTTATCATATCTTCTTCTACTGAAGATCCTTCAAAGCCTATTATTACCTACAAGATAATGGTTACATTCCTTAGTATTACACTCAAAGCCTTTCAAAATTGGGCCTTTCTTCCATCTCTCCATTCAGCTTCACCTCTCCTTTTTGTCTTAGATCCACCATTAAATAAGCTGTTTGCCTTCCTCTATATGCAGCAAGTTCTTTCTGGTCTTTGAAACTGAATATTGTAATTCTCGTTTTATATGTGTAACCTTGTACACCACACTAACTTCTACCGATTATTTGAAATTCAGTTCAGCATTCCCTTCTTCCGAGTCTTCCCTCCATCACTCCAGTTCCATCTGCTGGCTTTCCACAACCTGAACACTATGCCTATATAAGCATTTCATCCTTTGAATTGTCACCAGTACTGGACTACAGGTCTTGTCTTCCCATCTAGATGAATGTTCGAGTCTAGCATACAGCAGGAACTCAATACACACTGAACAAATGAATGAAACTGAAAATCACCAAGTGAGAAAACAGGACTAGTGTTTGAAAAACAGCTTAAAATATTTAATACCAATACTAATGACTGAAGATAAAATAAAATCTCAGGTGAATAAGGAAAAGTAGAGGTTGTTGATTATTGTGAAAAATAGAAGCAAAATGAATCTGTTTATTACAAAAGAAAAACAGGCTATTCTAATGTTAATCTTCAATGATGGCTTCTCAATTCCATGAATGTATCTCATATCACCGAGTTGTACATTTTAAATATGTAACTTACATAAAAATGTGACTCATCTCAACAAAATTGGTAAAGGCACTAAAAGTCAGTAATGCTCACATTTGTTAACTTTTATATACACTTAAATTTCTGTATTTACCTATTAAACGTGTTTTAAAAATCCATGAACTCATTTGTCATTCTTTTAACTCCCGTTTTATTCTTTTAATCTAGTCATTGCTTGAAAGTTATGCTGAGGGGCTGGGGAGATGGCTCAGTGGAATAAGTGCTTCCCTGGCAAGCACAAGGGCCTGAGTTCAATCCCTGGTCCACCAAAAAAAAAAAAAAAAAGGAAAGTTATGCTTATTACCTTGAGAGATGGCAGTTCAAATCCTTGTGATTTGTTTTAATGCCATTTAAAATACATTTTTCTGAATATTTGATCATTACTGTTGTGATAATTACTTCTATTCACACAAAAATTGTAACTAATCACTTTTGTAACTATAAATAATATAGTAACAAAATTTCATAACCCAACTGCACTAAGGAAAACTTCCATTTATATAACGTTTGAAGTGAAACAATTTAGGAACTGTGATGGCAAAAGGACAACACAGATGTTAATGTTAATTTTGTTTGATTAAATGTTTGAAAAACCTGCTTTAAATAACACTGTAAAGCAGGTTCATTTTTGTCTTCAATGTAGTGGATTCAAGAACATCTGTTCTTCTGTCATATGACTCTAACAATGAGGCTTGGAAAACTAAACAGCACTACTGTAAGATGTGCTTCATAAACAAATGTAAAAATCTTTGACTATGTCAGCTTCCTCATATCATATCTCCCATTTCCATAACTCTAGTCAATGTTAATAATTCAGTATACTTTCTGGTTCCAAACACTTTACCATTCTGATACAGGGAGAAAAACTGATCTCACATGGGTGACCTCCAAACGATATAGGGAGCCTCCAAATGACATAGGGAAAAACGATCTCTGGACCTGACCTGTATGAGTTCGTGTTCTCTAAAACCAAAGAATGAATTTTAGGAACAAATGGAGGTTATGAGCAGAATAGATTTATTGAAAGAAAGAAAGCTCCTGTCCGAGAGAGGGACAGGAGGGGGGTCCCAAGTGGGTGGTCCACCAGGAAGCTGTCTCTTCCAGAGTCTTTTATAGAGGAAAACTATGTGGTGAGGTGGGTCTAAGGTGGCAAAGACATGGAAACTCACTTAGGTGGACAAGAGGTGGGACGAAACTATGGTTAACCAATGAGATTACAAGCATTACTGCTCAGGTAAAATTAAGTCCAGTACCAAATGGGGAAGCGAGTCACATAGCAAGGGGGTATAAATATGAGACAGGGTCTCTTCTTGTTGGGGGCTGGGCTAGTGACTCATTTAGGCTCTTTCAAAGTGATTGATACCTATCTAGCAAGTCAATCTCTAACGCCCATCCCTAAGGAAGTATGTAGCTATATTTCCTCTTATTGTCTTGCTCTTGAGGTGTGGCCCATAGGCAGTGTCCCTCTCTTCACCTTGTCTGCCATCTTGTCTCCTTGAGGGCCTGGCCCTGTCTCACTGCCTAGAAGATTTCTATCTAGTTCCGCTGCCTACAAAAATTCTATATCAGAAGTAGCATTAAATAGTTTATAAGTCTTCTTAGACCCAGTATCCACCTTAAAGCAGACATAATATGTGAACACATGAACAAAACATCAAGATGAAACCACTAATGGAGGATTCGATCCTTAAGTTTCCCCAGACCGTGTACATATAGTCATTATGACATTTGTTTTGAACAGGACATTTGGACATAGCCACTGGTGACACCAAGATGAAAAATATGGTAATACTCTACTGACACCAATCAACATTTCTAGGCAGTTACTAAGTGAAAGTAACTACAGGAGGATGTATTATCTTTAGGAAAGAACTAAAAGGGGAAATCATTATCTGCAATGCATATGGGAAGATGTTAAAAGGTTGCTTTGACAAGGTTTTCACAGAAATCTGAAACCTCATCTGGGACCTGATTCAACATTAGTCATGTTAAGGAAAGAAAAAGGATTTTTTATTTTAATTTACATCTTTTGGCATTTTTGAATCTCTACAAAAATTACAAGGAACTTTTATATATTAAATATAAAACAATGGTTGGTGAAGATGTAAAGTAACTGGAACCTTTGTGAACCATCAACAGAAAGAAAAATGGTGCTGCTGTATCATAAACAGTAGGAAGATTCTTCAAAAAATTACAACTAGAAATATAGTATCAGCTAACAATTCCACTTCTAGGTAATCACTCAAAATAAATGAAAACAAAGTTTTAAATAAACACATATAACAGAATTATTCATAACAGCAAAGCTAGAAACAACTCAAATACCCATTTGTGGTGAGAGATAAACAATAGTATATACACACAATTAAATATTATGCAGCCTCAAGAAAGTAGGAACTCTGAGATAGCCACAACATTGTTAAAATCTTAAAGACATTATGCTAAGTGAGCAGTTGCAAAAAGACAAATAGCACATAATTCCCTCTTACATAAGTTACCTAGAGTAATCAAATTCAGAGAGACAGAAAGTAGAATGGTGTATGCGAGGGACAAATGGGGTGAAAAATGAATTAACAATAAATGGGTAAGAGACTTCATATAAAGAGTTCTGGATATAGATGGTTGGTTGTTACACTTGCCTGACAATGTAAATATAATTAACTATACTACAGTAGAGACTTAAAAATACCCTAAGATGCAAAATCTCATGTTGTATTTTATCATAATTAAAATTTTTTTAAATTTAGGACTATGTATAGCATGTTATTGGAAATTTGTCTGCCATGTACAAGGCCCTGGATTTGATCCCTATAATCTTAGAAATAAAAGAATAAAAAATAAAATATTACATATCAATGAAAGCAACTTACTAAAAAATGAAGACCAGCTCTTTCAAAATAAGATTTTTTTTTCATGCCTTATTATGTCTTTTCTTACCAAAATACATGATACATACATCAATAATCAAATTATTCAAACATTAGGTTCACATTTTTATTTTGGAGACAAAATCCAATGTATTGTATTCTATGCTAACTTATCTCTTCACTGGTAATCAAGTTTAACAAAACTCTATAGATGGCTAGAGACATAAAACTAGAATATCAGTATATCATTAATAATTTAATTGAATTATAAATATTCATAGTCATTTATTTCTTTAAAGACTAAAGTAACTGAATTATTCTACTATGCAAATTTCAGTTTTTACATGATGTTGTACCTTCATTTATGTTATGAAAAACCAATGCATTTGGGTCCATTCATGATTTGTGTAATTGTAGAGTTTTTCAAGCTAACAAGAGCTACTGAGCACAAGTAGCATTTTCTCAGATGGGAGCAAAGTAACTGAGCATTGTTGTAAAGTCATTGTGCCCCAGTCATCATACAAAGCTGTATTTTGGTTTTTCAATATTCCACCCTCAATACTCATTCTTTGTAACAAACCCAAGACCAGAATGCAATACTATTAAAAATTTGTTCCTTTGCTTTTACGAAGCCCTACATAAATCTTGCTTGAATTGTGTTACTAAATATTTTACAAAACTAAAAGTGCATTACTTCAACTTTCAATCATGAATACTTTTATTGAAGTAAGCTGATGATCACCAAGTTGAAACTTTTTTACATAATGATATAAATAACCTACTAATTAAAGGAACTGTCAAAAGTATATTGCTACATTAGAGTTACACATAGTTTAAATCACTTTATTTAAAGCTAGCCATAGTGATAAGACATACAATAACTGAAAATTCTATGAGAAATTCTGTATTTTTTACAGATTTTTAGTTGTAAAACTATATCCCTAAATCAAACCATTTACATACTGCAGAATAATAAAATAAATGTAGAGATGTACAATAATTAGTAATTTGGGAACTATATATAAGGTTTTGAGCACAAAAAGACTAGTAAAGGATAACCAGTTAAATCATCGAAGTTACATTAATAATATAGTGAGAGTTAAAACTGAAATAAAAGGAAGAAATACAATCAAAAGGAAAATGCAGAACTAAGAACACCTCTTTCTCCTAATCCTGTTACAGTCCCATTAGAAAACACAAGTACTACAATTTTTACAAAGTAAGAAAATCTAAGAATAAAAAGATTGAATATACAGTGAATTAAAAATATTTATATTTATATATTGGAAGGTTATGAAAAAAATATCAACACTATTCTGAAAATCTCTAATCTCAACCATATTGATTTGTATCTGATTATGAATACTGACTTGCATAATGTGATTGTGCTAGTATTTCATTATGCAATAATGTCCTTCCAAATAAGCCAGATGGAGATCTATCTTGGTATCTTTTCTGATTTTAACTTCCTTTTAGAAGTCATAAAAATTGCAAATGTAAAATAAAACTACTACTTTCATTCATTCAATAAATATGCATTGAGTGAATATATATATATATATATATATATATATATATATATATATATATATATATATATATATATATATATATGGAAGTGACAAATTTGAACTCTATAATTCTATTATTAAAGTATGGATGAAAATACTGATAGTAGCTGCCAAATTAGATTACAAACTACATATTCTTGATTTTTTACAGGTTATCCATCCAATTGAGAACATGATAGGAGACAATATGATTGATTAGAAGCAAGAGTACTGAACAAGAATGACAAGACCCAAAGCTTTTCTCCCAAACTGTGGCACAACTTCTACAATTTTGAAAACATCATCAACTTTTTATTTTGGGGGAGAGGGGCAGTAGCCTCAGTTATTTCTCCTGCAGGATGAACCAGACGTTATCTAAGAGATCTGCTAATTTTATAATAATTACTGAAACAGTCATAAGAACAGTTGTCTTATACAAAGAGTGAAAGTATTTAGGATAGTGATTCATGAACTCATAATGTGTCTTTTCTATAGTTAAAAGGTTTTCCATTAGACCAAGGATACAGCTCAGTGACATAGTGCCTGCCTGGCAAGCAAAATGTCCTGAGATCAATTCCCAATAGCCAAAAAGAAAAAAGTTTTCAATTAACTAAAAGCACTAGTAAAGAGAAAAAAAAAGAAACAGTTTGTGGGGCCTGGTAAAAAGCTTGGTGGCCTAATATCTGCCTGGCAAGCACAAGGACCCAGGTTTGATTTCCTGTACCACACTCTGTGCTGGCTTCAAACCCCAGGCAGACCATGCCAGCCACTGAAACCAGTATGGTGGTGCACGCCTGTAATCCCAGAGCTGGGGAGGTGGAAACAAGAGTATCACTATCAGTCTGAACTGTGTAGCAATACCTTGTACCAAATTAATTAATTAACTAATTATTTTAAAAAGAATCAAAGTTTGTAACTTCATCTTATTTTTGCTGCTTCTTAAAGTCAGATGGCTACATTAAAAAGAGTAAATGTTTTGATAGTTAATCATGGTGTTGACCTAAATGAGAAATGCCTAACTGATTGGTGTAGTACAGTTCTGGATGAGCACAAATGCCTTACTGAAGGTTGAAGATCCAGCCTGGGTGTGAGTAGTAGAAACCAACAGGTTTATAGTCAGAATGGGATCAAAGGAGAAATGTAAAGAAATCTTGCTGATGTTTGTAAGGAGCAACTCCAGTTTTTGTCACTGTCTTTGAATCTCCCTCTCAAGCCTTTATACATCTTGAGCCTTGCAGCAAATCTTCAGTCTTCTAGCAAAGACTTTCCCAACAGGGTCTGGCATCCTACTCTGCAGTGAGCTCCAGGTATTCAGGTACTAACTGGATCCTTCAGATCTTCAGGACACACCATACTTTTCCCTTCTTCCATGCCTGACTACACAGTCAAATACTGAAGTCCTACCTTAGAAATATAATACCTATTCCTCTCTTGAATGTTAACTGATATAAATGCTCAAAGACAAATAGAGGTAATATGTTTTCCTTCTTTAATCTACAATATTACCCAACAAAGATCTATCCCACCTTTATCATGTGTGTAATTTATTATTTTTATTATGTCTATCATAAATTATCCTGTGAAAAGGACTGTTAAGTCAAAAATTTTGGCTGTATGTATAGGAGCTTCTTCCAAATATATAAAAAAATAAAAACATATACCCAACTCTTAATTCATCCCCCCCCACACACACACCTGAAAGTAAAGGCACAGAACCAATTTAATCATAGCACCTTCTTTTGTAAGTGGAAATAAAGGTGATAATCGTGTTAGGTGTTGCAAAACGAATGTTTCACAATGCTAATATTTACAAATTAACTGCTATGATGATGGATAACTTACAAGTGATCCCTTCATTTATTCTTTGTCAATTTAAATTGATAAATTAATTTGCCCTAAATCTCAAAGATTTTATAAGCTTGTGCTATGCACCAAAGGGCTGTCTGAATACCTCTCCACTATCTCTTCAAAACCACACAAGAGTCCGAATATTCTCTGTATTAACAAGATGGTTTTAAGCCCTCATTTCTGTATTTTGGGTTATTTATAAATTCCTATTGAATAAGATTACCTTTGACATCTGGCTCATGACTGTTCTCTCCTCAAGAAGGAGAGAAGATTTATAAAGCTCCTCAAGCTTTATAAATCTGTGATTACTGGGAATTCACCCACATTTGCTCATTTTTACTTTACAATTCCTAAACTGGGCAATATAAGATATAGTTTAAATGTTAGTTGAAACTCAATTAAAAGATATCCTCTGTGAGTGAAATGACCTTTTTAAATGAATAGTTATATATAACATAATTATAATCTGACTGTGATGGAAGCAATAGACTAAAGTAAAGGAGAAAAGCCAACCAATCACTTCTCTTAAGGTGTGATCTGCCAATTATCTCAACCAACACAGATCCTAATATTATCATTCAGGGCCATATGTGTAATTCTCAAGCAAAAAAATAAATCTTTTAACAAGTCTGTAAGAACTGTTGGCATTCATTCATGCCAGCCTGCAGTAACATCTTGAAAATTTTTCTTTATTGCAGAAAGTGTGTAACAAGGGGGGAGTAAAGGAGCTGAAAGACAACCTAGCCATAAACGTGAGTTAGTAATGGGTCCAAAAAGGATGAAGATTCAAATGATTCTTTTTAAATTTGCTAATAGATTAGAAGAAAAATACTGGCAGTTATCTCTACTCCAAAGCTGAAGGGATACGGAGGTCCAGAACACTTTCAAATATTCACTGTGCCCATCTGTCAGTAACACAATCACCACATAGAATGCGTAATTACCAAAGCCCCTTTCAGACTTAATCTGTCAACCACATCTAGTCCTCCTGCCAAAAAGAAATCAGAACTGAAGAATGCAAAAATAGACTGGAATTATGGGACCAAAGAGAAGTTCAATGGTTAAGAAAGGAAAAGGGAAAATTAGAGAACAGTTACAAACACACATAGGAATATTTTTAAACTGTACACCATTGGGCACCACAGAATAATGGAAATACTGCTATGGTTTATGCCATCGTTGGTCTACTGCATTTATTATAATTTTTATTTCAAGAAAGGGTCTATTCTTTACGAGAATTATGTATCTGTGGAAAAGGAACATATTGTATTTGTCCTCTCTATAGCGATACTATTACCACAGCCTACTCCAAAGCAGAATTTTTAAATCAAAGTGATTGTTTTATTTCTTCAAATATACATGAAATGTTTTCATCATCTAGGTGGTATTGTATGTATACCTGATGAATATACAATGATTTTTTTACAAGATAAAGGATCTCTTTTTAGGTTAGTACTTTAAAGGTTACAAGCCAATATTTCAATAAAATCTAAAATCTGATCCATTACTACCATACTAAATGTGTACAGAAGTACACCATATATAAAAAGCATCAAAATTAGGACAGTGACTAAGTATAGCATTAACTCAAGTCTCAGGTGATAAAAACATGGACAATGTGGTGGCAGTGAAACTCAGATCTAGCAAGATACAAATTAAGAAAAGAAAGGACAAGAGAAAACAAATATATGCCAACTTCCTTTGGAAATAGGAAATTGCTTTAAAATATTCTTAGCTGAGAACTGATCACATCTCTTCCCCCCAACCCACAAGTGTTTGTAATGAGAAAAAGAGGAGAGCAACCAACATCAGACGTAAATGTATTAATAACACAAGTCATAACACTTGCTTTCCTGAGAAGCAATGGTTAGGCTGACCATGAGCTTCATTATCATACATACAAAAAGTGGACATTTCGGGACTGAGGCAGCCGTAAGGAATGGTCAGGCACCAACCCTCTAGACCAACAGATTAACTATACATTCATAATCAACAGACATACAGAAAGCATGCTGACTTTATTCCTTAACAAAGATACATTTTACCTACAACCAAAACCAGCCAAATAACAAAGATTTCATCTACTGTCCACTGAATATGAAAAGTTATACAAAATGTCTATTGTGAAGAGGTGTATAGTCTCATAAGGAAGCTTATAATCTAGACTCAGTTTAATTTTCTAAAACTCTAAAACTACATATAACTAGAAGTATGCTAATAAATATATATACATATATTTAAATATATTGTAAAATTTTAATATGCATAGAATATATATATTATACAACTAGATAATTATGTGCAAAAGCTCACAAACACATATACACATTCAAAAGACCTACTTCTTACATATATACTTTTTTTTATTTATTCACATCATTTCTTTCACATAAATAATATAAAATCATATGAAGTATTAATAAGAACTTACAAAAACATTTAGCTAGATAAGTTAAGAAGCACTTTGTGGTTTTGTTGCTGTTTATTTCAATTTGGCTTTTTTGAGTCATGGTTTCACTATGTATTCAAGCTGACACTGAACTCACTTTTTAGCCCAAGTGGCCCTGGAACTCTGTGACCCTGCTGCCTCAGTCTCCCGAATGGTGGGGTGCAGACACGCACCATCAAGCCTGGCCAAGAAGCGCTTTGAAGAGACAAAATGTTTTAAATGTGCTACACAATAACTGGAAACATTATAAGACACATCTGAAGGTGTTTTAAGATTGTAAAGGTCTGAAGCATATCTCTTCATAGCAGAAATACATGAAATCCTAACATCATTAATTTGTATTCACCACAGAACAAACACTCTTGACAGTTATAAACCAGTCTCCAGGCTCCTGTTAAATATTTGGCTCTAAACCCTCAAAGTTCTGCAGGACTGTGTGTTTTTGAGAGCACTGCCATAGCCCCCTAGGTCCCTAATTCCCCCTTACCAGATAGGCCCAAGCAGAGGATCAGAGTCAAAGACCTCCCAGAAAAAATTGATAAAAGGACTAAAATACTACCCTGTCTATATTATGTGACACTGACATTGGTCCTTCTTTCACTCTTCTAGGGAGTTCCACAGCTTAACTGGATTAGTGCCCAAATATTCAGGTTCCTAATTATTTCTATGACACGCAAGTCAAAAAATAATAATATATACCACTCTGGATATATTTTGTCAATTTATCACTCTATAAAAAAGAGAGGTACCATCTGGCTCTAAAATATCATGCAATATTTTGAGTTTCATGTATATATATACATATATATCAAGATTTTTTTAGTTATTTTTAATCAGACAATTGCAAAGTAAATATTTTGATTATATTGAAGCTCTACCTCTTGATGTACTGCACTGTCAAATGTGGTATTCTTTTGTTCTAAGGAGTTGAGTTTTATCATGTTCTTATATCCTCAAGTATTATCTTAACATATGAATAATGTTTCCTGGAAAGTGGAAAGACATTCACAGTTCAAATATTGAGAAGTATTAGACTTTTTTTCTTTTAAACAGTTACCCCATTTTCATACTGGGACCTTGAATTTACTTAGTTGGAAAGTATAAATATTAGTGGAAGGTAGAATCCTAAGTCTTCTAAAACCATTTTAGATCATGTAACAGTATCTCTGGAATGAGGAACAATCAACAATCACAATCATGATGTTTCCGTGAAATGACATTTGGAGACATCATAAATCTTTCCCCTTGATTCTAATAGCTCCTTTAACTCTGTAATATATCCATCTGAAAGTTTACCACTTTAATAAAGGGACTTTTGTTATGCCAGAAGAAACTGCATATATATATATATATATATATATTTTCAAAGTCTTATAATTCAGTCCATACCTGTTCTCCTAAATCCTTATCCTATTCTATTCATTTCTTTTCTTTGCATTTCCAAACTTCTATAGCACTATACTTCTATTTATTCACACTTCACTTCTTTTGGCAAGCCTATTCATCCTACTTAGCTATAAGACACCACAGAAGAGGGTACCCAGTTAAATCCCTTGTACATAAATGATGCTCATTAAATTTAATTGAATTAGTGGTGTTACAAATAACACAAAGCCAAAGTAGAAGCCAAGTAATTTCCATAGGGCATATACAGAGGCAATTTCAAAATGCAGTAAAATTTTAAATGTAAAGACTAAACTGATAAAATTCCTTAAAGCATAACCTCAACTGGTAGAAGTCTTTTATAACTGTTATAAACAGACACCATAAAAGAAAACTTTGTCATATTTTAAAAATATAAATTAAATATTTCTGAATGGCAAAAACTATGATATGGAAAGTTAAAGTCTAAATGGGGAAAAAAATTGAAAACTCATATCTCAAAGTGCTTCCCTTAAAAAGAATTTCTACAATAAGAAGAAAAAGCAATAAAATTATGCATAATGTAAGATCACAAAAAGAAAAAAAAAAGTACACATATATTTCAAAAACTCAATCTCACAATTTAGAGAAATATAAATTAAACTAAAAGTCTTTTCAACATCAGATTGGAATAAATTAAGAATCTGATAACACAAAAGCACAGATAAGAATTTGAAGAATAAAGAACACTGTTGCTGAAGTATAAATTGGAAAAACCACTCGGGTAGACAGTATAGCAAACTGTTACGCTACAAATACATTAGCTAAAACTATATGTTAGGGACCAGGTAATGTGACAGATCATGGGGGCTGGGGGTGTCCAACAACAGGACTTATGCAGCCAAAGTCCTGAGACTGTTGATATCTAGCTCAGGAACAAGGAGGTACACTGAAGGCAGCAGGCTCCCTGGCTATAAATGGAATTCTGAAAAACCAGTTCATGAAGTGAGATAGTTTCTGTTGAGGAGAGTTCTCAAAATACAGGCATCTGGATATAAAGAAAAATCTAGTTCCTCATTAATTAATCTCTTATCTATCGATATATTCATTTGCTGAATCATGAGCTCCCCTCCTCACCCCTTGCTTTTGTTTGCTAATAAAAGCAGGTCAGCCTTGAAATTGCTATGATAATCCACTACAGCAAGTTTCCCCTTCCCTCCTATACGTCACATCTTATCACCTGTCCTTCCTTATTCCCTGCTGTTCCTCCCTCAGGTATCCAGGGGGGTCTTATCAGCCCACTGCAAATACATATGCCATGTACCTCAAAAATTTCACTTTCAGGAATTTATCTTACATATATATTTACATGTGAAAGGACATTTATATTATAGCACTGTTTGTGGTAGAAAAGATTGGAAATAGCATAAATTGCCATTAATAGAGGACTAGCTAAAGAAGTTCTAGTACATCAATATGACGAATATTTTTTAGTCATAAAACCAATAAAGACAACTATATGATATAATAAATAACATGCTCAGAAGAGTATTTACAATGTGCTACCATTTATGTATAAATCGAGAAAAAAAAGAATGCATATTTGCTTATAGCTGTGGATATACAGGATCTTGAAATATTTATACACAAGAGGCTGGGGTGAGGAGGATCAATTGAAATCCAGAGTCAGCCTGGAAAACAACACCTCATCTCAAAAACAAAACAACAACAAAAGTGATCCTAAACAGGTAGCAATACCTACAAGCAAATTCAAATACACTGTGACAGAATAGGTTTTCCAGATATAACAGAAATAAAAAAAATAAATAAATAAAAATACATAAAGATGAAAGGCAATAAGATGCTAGTGAAATGACAGCTATATAACCATGTTTCTTTTTAATACAAGCAAGCTCTAAAATGTTACATGTTACAAATTTACTTAGGCACCCTATATTTTATTTGGCAACATCAGCCCAAAGCTATTGACTCACAAATTCTAAAGGCAGTTTCCAAATCTAAGTAAAAAAAACTCATTCCTTTGAATCAGGTAATTCTATATTGCCAACATATTTACTGAACATTCACTATGTTTTAGGCAATATCAGCGAATTTTCATGGACTTTCTCTTTCTATGATCCTTAACAACTATACAAGAGGCTGGGGAGATAGCTCAGTAGAATGTAGATTAAGTACTTGCCTGGTAAGTGCAAGGCGCTGAGTTCAATCCTCAGTTCCACAAAAAAAAAAAAAAAAAAAAAAAAAAAAAAAAATCCAAAAGCCATAAACTACTTACTGTCATTTCACATTAGAAAATAAAATCTAAGAGTAAAAGAGGACAAGCCCAAGACCTAGCATGTTCACGAGTCCTCAAGAAGCTGGTAATTGTCACTATCAACCCACCAACCATGTCTAATCATTGGTAATTAGCTACTCCAGTAGCTCCCAATTAGGTTATGTCTGCTGAAACCCTAGCCTATTTTACCATAGTTCTAAAACTGATAAAATGTCTTCTAAAGGCTGCCAAACTGGGTTTCTAATACAAACTAAACTGCATCCCAACACAACTACTCATCAAATTTGAGATTTCTACTACAATTCTCACCCCCATTTGTCACACTGGAGTTATCTATACTTAGGTGGGTGACACTTCAGTTGGCAGAACTGTTGGAATTGCTTTAGTCATCTTAACTCTCAGTAGCTAGGCCCTAACTAGAGACATATTTTCACTTAGTGAAAATAAACATTATCACATTAAGAAGCCTCATTCATGAAAACCTTCAACTATTAAATCCATAGCTAAAATCATGTTACCTCCTACTGATAAGTCACCAAAATTTAACATTTTGACTGGGCCTCACCTATAAAACTCAACACTGGAAAATGGTTTTGTTAGGTTGAAAGTATAGATTAGTTGCTTTGGTTAATGATCAAGCAATTCGATCATGCAAATTGCTTCAAAGCTCCAGGCTGTCTGAGAATACCTGAGGATGTGATCCCACTGTCCAGTGTAGGTACACAGTGGGATACAATTATGTAACCATGGATTAACACAGGTGAACATGCATGTGCAGGTTAGGGCACTATATAAGAAAAAAAAATTAGGAGATAACAAATAAAAATTACACAATAAAGATGTAGGCAGCTATTGTGCTTTGGTACTCTTCTGCTCTGCTATGCTCCTTTGCTGCCTGTTGTTGTTGCTGATGTATTATCCATGTGTGCACTTTAACATAGGGACCTCACCCATGAAAATCTCCCCCTGAGAGGGCCAATAGTGTGTCATAAAAAAGTGATAAAATCTTCTTTCTTATATCTAAATTAATTTCCTACTGAAAATAAGTGAAGAAAATAATCTAAAAAAAGAAGTTTGAATCTGACCTGTAACTAGATAGGCAAAAGAAAAGAATTTCACTGGAGCAAATCATCTTTCTATATGCCCCAATTTGATGAGACCAGTACGTTGTGACGGATTGCCAACTGGTGGTCAGCTCGTTATACCCAGCTTAACTGATGTAGTACGTTGGTGGGTGGGAAGCCACCAACTGATGGTTGTTGCCAGCAGCATAAGAGGTCTATAGAAGCAGAGAAGCTGTCGGGTGCCATCAGAAGCTGTAAGGAGATGTTAGTTCCCTTGGAGAACACTGTCATGCTTGCTTTCCTGGTGAACTTGGCTGCTCCTTCCTGGTGAACTTGGCTGCTCCTGTCAGAGGAGCTCAGTACTTCACTGTGACTGAAGGTGGATACAGTTCACTTTGGGGGGCTCTGGTCCCCCAAAATGCTCTGGTCCTGGAGCATTTTGGCTCCAGAAGGTATGATGATGCACAGCCAAGACTTCTAGAAAAGCTTGTCTTGTTGACTTGCCCAATGGGAACTCAGCTTTCCACATCTTTGGAAGAGATCAGGATCTCAATGTTGCTGAGGGTGGCTGTGGTACTTCTTAGGGAGCTCCAGTCCTTACCTTGAACTTCACTTTCTAGCTCCAGTTGAGATGCTTTAGTGTGCTAGCACACAAATCCTTCATCCCACTAGCACAGGGTTTCTAGCTTCCACCACTGCCTTGTGGGGCTTTTCAGCACAGATGTATGAAACATGCCTGGGTGAGACATTGTCATGCTCTATGCCTCTAGCTGGACTCATGTGGGAGGCACTGTTGTGGGTTCTAGGTTTTCGGCTGTACTCATGCCTAATATTAGGATCCAGATCTCCACCTGGATTCTTTTGATCTTTAGTATGTGGACAGATTTCTTGCATTCTTTGTGTATGCTTCTTTGGGTTTTTATTAAAAAATAATTTTATAAAATGTGCCCTATATCATATTTTTCCCTTGCAAAACCCCAAACAACATGACATATGTCAATAAAAATATCCTTAGCATCTACATTTTTCTCTAACTCTATTCCATAGTATTATGTCCCAAAGAATAACTCAGCAGGAAAATTCACATGAACAAAGAGTTGATGTTAGAAGACACCACCCTCAATGTATAATTTAGTTCCTGGCAATTCTGTAGAAACAAGTTTCTATGTTCACCTAAAGTATATTTCATATGGAAAGCATATACCAGTGTATTTGAATCACAATGTTTTAAGAGCTTATTACAAGGACTACATCTAGTGTAGGATTCACTTAAGTTTTTCTAGTTTACTTGTGCCATAAATTTGTAGCAAACCATTTTGATTGAAGCACAAAAAAAAAAAAAAAAAAAAAAAAAGAATTACACATCTTACATTTAATGTGCTGGTGCACATTAAATCTATTAATATATGCATGGAGGAAAGGTCTTTACAATATAAGTACACCTACATTTAGGTTCTTCAAAAACACTTGTGTATTAATTTTTCTACATAAGCCATCACATCTGACATGGATGACAACAGGAAAAGAAAAAGTGGCATGTAAAAATGGAAGACTAACAGTACAAATCTAAGAAGCAAAACAGCTGCAGAGCAATTAAACTCAATTCTTTACAAATGCTTGTGAAAGAAAAATAATTTGCCCACATTTAATTCAGTTTTTTAAAGAAGTAATATTTCTTGATACTAAATTTTTGTTCATTCCAGATACTTTATTAAAAAACCATTTTCCTTCCCTTAACTCTTCAGTCTCTTTCTATTTCATATTCCACTGAAAATCGCTGTTAAAAAGTGACCACTAATATCAGACTAGACATAACATTATAAATCAAATAAATGAAATTTAACACTCCAAGATATAATAGTCATCCTCCAAACCTAATCACAAATAAGCCTCTGTGGCCTGCAACAACCGTTTTCAATAGAAAAGTAGCACTAAAGTGCTCAAAATGACTCCTTGCTCCCTTCATGATTTCATGCATCACCATACTCCATCCAAGCAGAACAGTACACTCCTATTTTTATTAAAATTAATTAGAAAAGTATTTGGTTTGGCCAAGGAAAGCTAACAATACAAAGTATGATGACTCAGAGACTAAAAATTAAAAGCTTTTATTAAGAAGTATGAGAATTACTAAGGACAAAGTAAGATTCTCCCATTTTGGATTTCATAATAAGGTCTCAGTGTGATACATGACCCCATAATGCATTACTTGTATCATAATGACTCAATGCCCTCTGTCAATTTGCTGTCTTAGTACAAAATAAGAATATTTTGTGCTTCTCTGAAACCAACTGCAATTTTCTAGCTCTTTGAACACTTGTGAAAACAGCCACACTTAAAATAAAATAAAAAATAAATAAAGCCACAGTTTAAATAATATTTTCCTGAAGAAAAAATTCTGCTTGGCAGTGGTATATCATAACTGCTGAAGCAGTGAGATGTAATAAAACTGATATGTTTGGAAGTGCCAGATAAATGAGATTTAGAGAACCATATAAACCAGAGGCACCAATATCAGGTACAGAAACCTAGTAATGTAGAACCCAGGAATCAGAGAAGCACAATGAGAAATTAATGCAGAGGTCAGTCAGGTCATAGACCACTAACATTTATCTTTGGTACAGATAGTAAGCACTGGAAATAGGCAGTCTGGAGCAGGATATAGCAGTAAGCCGGAAAAATGGATCCTTTAGTTAAGTTCAAATATTCTTTCAAAGGAAAAAGCCAATAAACACACATTAATGGAGTCAGTACTGCAACATAATTAAAAATATTCAAATATTCAAGAAAATACAGTCTGGAAATGGTGTTTAAGATGATGCAAACAAATAACAAATGAATTTTCTTTTTGGTTTCCAGAATCTTTTCTTCAGTGTCCAAGTGGCAAGCAATAAGGGTAATAGTTTATTAGAAATTCTTTGGATGAAACAAAATGAACCAAGTAGGACACATAGAAAATGCCAGTGAAAGATACAAAACAAAAATTATTTATGACATACAACTCTTCTCATATAATTTAATAGAATTACAGAATACTCACACACTACTCCACCCCATCTCCCACAGCAGAGACAAGAAAGCTACAGAGTTTGTTTGTCAGCATTCCCTGCATGGAGAACTGGTCATGTGATATAAACAGAAGCAACCTGAAAAAGCTTTCTTTGTACTGAATACAAAGACACACACTAACACATCTTATCCCTAATAGGCTGCCTCAGACACAAACACAATTACAGTACTAGGAGCACCCAACTTGTGACCAAAACAGTCTTCACAGAATCTACTCAGATTTCATTAAGTTACTGAACCAACATCTTAAGACTTAATTATGAGCAACAATAAACTGTACTGTTAGTTTCCTGCTTACAAGCGATTGCACTGATTATATTTCCTTCCTTCCTTGCTTGCTTACTTGCTTGCTTTCTTTTTTATCCCGGAAATTGAACTCAAGACCTTGCACTTACTACACAGGCACTGAGCTGCTGAGCTACATCACCTGCCCTGCATTTCTGATACGAGGGCCAAAACGTTGTATTGTAAACAGTTGTCTCATGTGGAAAAGGTAGTACCATTATTATTTCCCAAGTAGCAAGCTGTACAACATAAAATCATTTTTTATGACTTGTTTTATTCACCATTATTTTCTAAATTATTATTCAATGAAATTTTATTTGATTAAGCAGCAATTAGCAAAGAGCATTCAACCGTACTAACATAGCAATGTCAGTTTGCTAGCATAAGAGAAATGGTTTTTTTGTTGTTGTTTTGTATTTTTAGGAAGGATCTACAGTGTGTTCAGGATCTCACTATTATATCAGACTCACAGATATCTGCCTGTTTACAGCCTCCCAAGTCCTGGAATTACAGGCGTGCACCACCACGCCCAGTCTAAAATTTACATCTTTCTTTCCTTCTTTTTTTTTTTTTTTTTTTTTTTTTTTTTTTTTTTTTTTTTTTTTTTTTTGTGGTACTGGGGATTGAACTCAGGACCATGTACCTGCCAGGCAGACACTTAATCTACTGAGCTATCTCCCTTGCCCTAAGAGAAAGATTTTTTTTTTTTAATAGAGAAGCACACCATAATTCTAGAAAGTAGGTCTCAAAACAAAACGAGAAGTTTCCCACACAAGAACCTATAAATTTAATACTTTCCCACTAATACAGGGAATATATAATGAAATTTGATATGCTGATACTAAATTTCATTCAGAAGAAAAAATAATAACCAATAATACTTTTAAAGAAGAAAAAAAAAACCACAAGAATATTCTTGTCCTCCCATTTTATAAGCACAATAGAAAAACACGACAATTGAAATAGCACTGAAATGCAGCAGGCACAGATGAAAAGTTAAATTATAACTGCTACAATCTAGACCCAGATCTCTGTACCTAAAACAAAGTAGGCATATCCAGCAGGATCAGCCTTTATTCTATGTGGTCCTGCCAGAAATGGCTACATTCTTACATGGCTTCATTCCAAGGACACAAGGAAGGGTAGCTAGATCAAAGCTGGGACTTTTGAAACTGAAGACCAAAGTTCATCTCTTTTTGAGCAGATAAAGAGCTCTGGAACCATTAAGAGAAATACACTTTATACTAAGAAAGAAAAATGAGGCAAACAGGTGGAAAAGAAAAGAGAGGAGATCTGCAGAGGAAAAGAATAAAAATGATGGATTTGCATCCCTTGCCTAACTCCTATTTCTGATGGCCAGCCACTTACATTCCTATTCTCTGGTTCTAAGGAGAAGCTCACTTTCCTTAAGAATTACCCCATTTTGCTTAAGCTCAGTATGCTGGGTTACTTTTACCTGAAATCAAGAAACTTAACTATATGTTTGAGAATTAGTACATATTTCAAATAATTAGAAATAGAAAGCTAGCCTTATAAGACATCAGAAAAAAATGAGAGTTTTACTTCATACATTATACAAAAGTTTCATGCAGATTAAAAACCTAATAGTAGTACAGAAAAGCTGGCATATGGGGAGAGGTCTTCATTTTTAATGTTGGGCCAGAGAAAACTAACTAGACAAAATTTTAAAAATAAGAAGCTATCCAAAGTATGAATAGAAAATACTTTTGTATAATAAAGGACACTGTATAAAGTTTTAAAACTAACCAACAAATGTGAAAATAATTCCACCAATACCGAAAGTATATCTACAGCACACAGAAACATACAAGAAATATAGAAAAATGGGAAAAGGATACAGAAAAAAAGAAACACACACCAAATGCCAACCAAAGTGCAATTCCAAAGATTTCACTGCTCAGAATTATAGATCTAAAAAGCATTTCATGTAACTCCTACTTACTACGTATTTCCTCTAAGCATATGAGCCTTAGTAAAAAAAAAAAAGGCTAATGAAGGCCACATAGAACCCCTGGTGAGTATCTGGACAAAGAATTTCCCTTGCTGCTCTGTAGGCTTTTGGGGAAGCAGCTATCATCATAGCTTTCCCTCTCTGAAGAAAAAAATGTTTACTAGACAATTTGAAATGTTACCTCTCAGATATATTACCTGGCCAGGATTCCATTAAATATACTTTACATCTTATACATTTTCAGTAAGTATCACCACAGTGTATAGGAAGCAATTGTCATAAGAAAAATAAAATTTGAATTAACCCCTAGAAATGAAAAAAAGAAATTTTAAAAGTATGTAAAAAAAACCTGTTTATAGTATTTCATGTTATTATTCTACACTAAGGATTTTTATTTTCAATCCATTGTTTATTTAGTACAGGGTCTGCTACATAGCTTGGACTCATAATGATCCTTCTGTCTCAGCTTCCACAAGGCTAAGCTTACAGCTATGTACCAGCATGCCCTGTTTTGGTGACCAGTACACATGCCCAGGGTTCCGGGGCAAGTAGGGCATGCAGTAGTAGAGATCAAACCTGGGTCTTTGCACTTGCCAGGCAGGCATTTAGACTGTTAAGCTCTCTCCCCAGCCTTAACAGAAGAGGATTTAAACACATATTTTCATATGAAATTATTTAATATTGGGTCACTCATACTGCCTCAGGTTTTTCATGACCTTAAAGTATCTGTGCATTTAATTAGAGAAATTGGTCATGAAGTGACACTGTACTTAGGAAGCAAGAAAAAAATACTATGTAGCACATTTTTAATTTGAAATTACAGTAGACTTCAAAACCTCCATTCTAATACTCTTATTACTGATGTTTTACATATTTTCTAGAATTTCTAATAGATGTCAGGACAAAAATGCTATAAAGAAATAGAATCAAAATGTGAAACATCGTCTTTCAGCAGGGTTTTCACCATGAATGTTACATGGAAATATTTCTGCTTTGATCAAGGAATAAAGAGCAAATGAATTAGCAAGCACATATCACAAGTCAGAAACATTGCATGCGGAGAAAACGTAATTCATTATGTTTGTGTTGCTTTATGTACAGTAGAGAATCAGACTACTGATTAGAACAACTGGCATTAAGAAGATTTTCTTTATTCTTCAAAATTTCATAAAAATCATGCATGTTTCATTCACTACATATCTGCATCTCTAAATCCGGCTAATTCCTAAAAGTCCAAACCTAATAACTCTCTTCAAAAACATTCTATTGGGGCCAGCCAAATAGCTCAGCAGATGACAGCACCTTGCAAGCCCGTGCAGAGACCATAGGTTCAATCTCCAGGCCTGAACACCCTGTAGACCCTTCCCCAAAAAATACAAAAGAAAATCTATTTTCTAAACTTATGAAAAATAGAAATTTTTTAAATATCTACATCAAATTGCTAACCCTTCCTCACAAAATCCCAAGGCCATTTAAAAAGTTCATTTGGCATTTAACAAGTAGACTCAATATGCAACCTAAAATGGTTTGTTTCACTTAAGAGTAGGAATGGAAGATGAGAAAGAAACCTATTTTAACATGAATATTTTATCATGTAGCACAAAACTCGCTATGGAGAATTAGACAGATGTTTATAAATGTGATGTTCATACTAGCCTGAAGAAAAACAAAATCAGGTTGAATAAAAGCCCTATGATCTGTTTTAAAGGAACAAGTTTCTAGCAATTGAGACTGGGCGTGTTGGCGCATGCCTGTAATCCCAGTACTTGAGTGGCTGAAAACAGGAGGATCAATCACTGTGAGCTGCCCACAAGCCTGCCCAGAACCTGAACTGGTACAGGTCTAGGGTATCAAGAAGGGTTCCATACTGGCTTGCCTCCAGTTTCCTTGCTATCAAGGAACCTATCATACTGGGAATTCCCTCAAGATCAAGTACTTACTCCACTGTTCTTGAATCCATCCCCTCTCTCCTATGATTTTTAATCCACCATTTCCAATAAACCCACAGAAAAATTTTCTACTGCGTCCTCTCCCTCATGTTCAGTCCCATAATTTTTCTGTAAGAGTTAATTCTTATTATAAACACTCCCTTTGTAGGACCCCAGCATCTAAGCGGAAACACTTTTGTGCCTGAAACTATACCTTATGCTTACTATGATATTTCGTTTTTGTTTCATTAAAAATATGACATTACATATTCCATTAAATGTACATTTCATGTACATTTATGTGTCATAAATTTAGCAGTGACTTAGGAATTGAAGGTGGATTAGAACAATAAGGAGGTGGGCACCAAAATCAAGTTAATCTTAACAAAATGGAAAAAGTAGAGCAAGAAACCACCTTTCAAAATAAGAATTAACTCTAGATATGTATGGAAATTCCATTTTAGGATAAAGATCAGAGACAGGAAACAGCCAGAAGGGACTATTTGTAGTGAAATACAAGCCATTAACTCCAGCCAAGCTAACAGCAAATGACTGCAGTGGCAACTGCTGGCTGGAGATAATTAGTTTAGAACCTATTTTAACATGAATATTTTATCATGCAGCACAAAACTCGTTATGGAGAAGAATTAGAGAGGCAGAACGTCTGAAGGCTCTGGAGAGGTGATCTGTCAGGCCCCAATAAAGATCCTTCTGGAAAAAGCAGGTTTTGTGATTCCGCAAGACTGGATTTCATTAAAGTTACAACAATCCATTAAGAACATATCTGGTGACAAGTTAAAGAGTACAGGTGCCAAGCGGTACTGCAACAACTTAACTATACGCAACTGACAGGAAAAATGAAGTCAGTGAAAAATCACCTAATGTGATTAGTATTTTGTAAGGGATGGATATATCCTATTTCCATAAGGAACAATCTAGTATATATGACCATTTCTCTCACAAAAAGTATGATCACTTTATGTACATATTTATAAAGGGTAAAATTCAAACTTTTTTGGAAATTAAAAATTGATTTTCTGTGTTATTTATGAGTATGTCAAACTGGATTTTCAGCTCAAAACTAATTGTTCACTGCATACGTTATGAAAGCTAACAACTATAGTTTAGATTCTTATGACTGTCATCATATTTAAACCCCCAGAATTACTCTATGTGACAGGGTACCAACATTATCTCTTTTTAAAGATGATTAAATAGCAAAGAAATGATAATGTTAAACAGTTCTAAAATCACACAGCTGGAACAGCAAAACCAAATGTTAAAGTCATGCAGTCTAACTCAAATGTCCATACTCTTTCATGTAAACTATGAAAGACCCTAAGGCTTCTGAAAAGAACCTTAGGTTCTTAGAGGAATAAAGTCTTTCAATTTTATTCAACAAACAAAAATAAAAAGAGGCACAAACACATCTACTCAAAAATTTATTATGGAAAAAACTGTAGGCTAAAAAGACAGTAAAGTTATAGGTTGCCTTTAAATGAGACATGAAATATTTTTCCTGGAAAAACAGCACAACGTTAATGAACTACCATCTTCTTAACCACTACATAGTCAGTGATCAGCCAAGAAAAAGGGCATTTTAATTATTGCTACTTTTGCAATCTATTTAAATGTCTCAGAGTGTGTAAAGAATAGTCAAGTCTAGCATAGTCCCTTAGGCTGATGCATACTCCTTTCCCAGTATTTTCTACTGTCTTACTCTTCTCTCCTTGCTAGGACAAATACCCAACATCTAAAATGAAGGAAGGGAAGCTCACAGCTACTGCGGGTTTCAGTCCATACTCAGCTGGCTCCAAGGCAGAATGGCACATGGCAGAGAACATCAGTTCATGGCAGGGGAACAACAACAATGCAACAAAGAACAATTGCTAAAGAAAGTCTGTCTCTCTCTTATATTACATTCAGGTTCTCTGCCCCAGGGTGGGATGTAATACTCACACCCATAATCCCAGCAGTTCTAAGACCCATAATCCTGGCCTTGAATCTCACATAATCACAGTGGATCATGAGTTAATGACAAACTCTAGAAGCCCCTACCCTACGACTACACAAGGCTTTGGGGGTACAACTAGACACAAACCATAACATTTAACAATAGCAATCTCGGCTTCTCAGGATTTATAAGGCTATCCTGTTGATACCGACAAGATTCTTAGTCAAATCATATAAACAAGAAAGAACTGTAAAAAATTGTAAACCATTATTAAATTATTGAGGACAAAATTTAAAATTTAATCTATTTAATACAGCATATAAAATTTTTTTCAAGAATAGGCCAGGGTTGCAATATTAATATTTCCATTTGATGTCACTACCTAATATGGGATAATGTATTTGGCTCAGAAATGTTGATATAGGAAAGTCTAAATTTAAAAAAAAAAAAACGAGAATTTTTCAGTATAAAAGTTGAAAACTTCAAATTCAAGGTAGGGTCTCTCTGTTTCTGTAAAAAGTGTATTTCCCAAGAAATTTGCATATTATTTATTCAAATGTTTTTATGATATATTTTATATAAAATAAGCATTCATCACAGATCTCCATAATATTACTTTGTCACAGAAAGTACAAATTTGAACTCAAAAGAATAGACATAAATAGATAGGAGGCAATGGTTCCATGCTACATAAGAAAAACTTAGTACAATTTTGAATTCTCCAACAACAAAATAAAGTCTAAGATCACCTAAAACTATGATGAAAACAGAGAGGAAAAAGACAATTTTACATAAAAATATTTCTCCCTTGGCCATCATACCCTATGTGTAACTTCCCTTTTATATTCTATTTCTTCAAGAAAAATGAGATGTGGCAAAGGAAGAGAAAAATTATAGGACAAAATGATACATGAGATGAACACTGAAAGACATCTTATAGAGTAAAGACAATGATGTTGTAAAGGAGATATGTATGATTCTAGAAGAAATAACAACACATGCAAAGGCACATAGATAGCAAGGAAAAATAATAAGTCCTTCAGGGAGAAAGCAAAAACTAAGGACTGGAAAATCAGACAGGTAGAACAATGACAAACTCTAGAAAAAGATAATAACATATTTAAAACATTATTTCGGAACTGCTCAACACATTGTACAAAAGCAAGTGATAACAAATCTAGTAAAAGAGGCATAATCCAGTTGTGCAGAAGTAAAAGGTATGCAATTGGGCAGTAAAAGTAATGATATAAATTGCCTACATATATTGTGATATACTTTGTATATATATATATATATATCTTATGAAAACACTACATTTTATGTTATTTGATTATCACAATATTCTATAAAATATGATCAATATTACTATTCCCAATTTATTCATTAAGAATAAGTGTCTAGTGTTTTGTAACTTGCCCAACAATACAATATGGGTAAGAGGCATTTTGGGACTAAATGTAATTAAATGTGGGAAAAACATGATCTCCTAATATCAAGAAATTAAGGGCTGGTAATAGAGTTCAGGGGACTAAGTGCCTGCCTCAAGAAGTGCAAGGACCAGAGTTTGATCCCCAGCACCATATGCCACCCTGGCCCCACCAGTATACACAAGTGCTAGCAAGGCTGCAAACAGGAGGCTCACTAAAAGTCTGAGCTGCATAATGAAATCCTATACTAAATACTGAAAAATAAAATAAAATAAATCAAGGAATTATAGTGTTCTGTACTCTCCACCAGATGCTGTGACAGGTGATCTAAACATAATGGCAGTTAGTTACATCCATGCAGGCTCCTTGGACTATTTATACATATATGATCACGTCTAGCACCATCATTTCTAGCTCCCCTCAATCTTTTTTATTGATATATAAAATCTACCTATGTATGGGGTATTATATGGTATTTCACTACATCTGCATATTTTATAATATTCAAATAAAAGTGAACATACATAGATCCATAAAATTATCCTTCATTATGACATTCAAAATCTTTCCAATATAGTGTATGCTGAATGTGTTATGTACAAATTCCGAACAATAAATGTAATCATTATGTACTGCAAACATATACTCATAAAATATTAATACAAAGAAAATATTTTAAAACTACAATAAAATACACTATAGTATCACTATCTGTAGTAAATATGTTATGCAATAGCATACCAGAACTTCCATCTCCTATCTAACTATAACTTAGCATTCATTAACCAGGTTTTCTCCCCTACTGCCATACATTCATTCTAAGCCATGACTGAGTCTCAGCAAAAAGAGCCCGTAGGAATGTCTAATTTGCCTTTCATGTTTTTCAGAGGCTAGAGCTGAAAGAACATAACACCTAATCTGCCCAAACTCAAAGTAATTTCCAAAATCAATAATTGTGTATCATTTTCTGTAACATGTTGAGTATCAACAAAACACCTTTAGTTAAAAATCCCAAATATATGTAAGAGTGTAAGCAAGAAGTACCTTTTTGTTTTAACATGACAGCAGAAACACAAAAGCAACCTGAATGATTTCTGCTCTCTCTATTAGGACGGCGACTGTGAAGAGTGCCTAAAACCCAGTGGCAGCGGACACACCAACCAGTATGTCTACATCGAGCTTAGAGAAGCATTTTTATAAGGGTTGAAAACCATGGTTCAGTAGAGCCATTTATGTTTTGTTTTGTTTTTTCTTGTTTCTGAAATCAAAGGTTCCTAATGATATTAAATGACTTCAATATCATGCAGTCTCAATATAATGAGTTTTATTACTTTTTATATTCAATCAAAATGCCAAATGCCATTCACAATACCATTATTTTTGAACCATGAAAATCTGTTTAAATTCATTACTATTATTACTTTTTAAAATGTCCAAAAATGATCTAACTCCATCTTCTCATGAAGAATCAATAAAATAAAAATAAAATACTTTCCCTCTCTGCTCCACATGCCAGAAATGGAGACACAGCTCCCCGCTGTTAATGAAGTGACAGAAACACTACCACTGTACTGCTAATGCACTCATTTAATGAGTTAATTTTTCATGGTAATTATTATAATAACAATAATTAATCCTAAACTTCAGGATTTTAACATAGTCATATTATTTCCATATCCAGGCTTAGTTTACCACTTGGACAAATTTAAATGAATGAAAATCAGCTAGATTACAGGTGGTATAAATCTCCCAAGAAATACCACATGGCGATTCATATGCTTTGGCACTATATCAGCATGTGACAGAAATCTGGAATACAACTTTGGAGCAACTGGCTTCCCCTTTGTATCAACTGTGTTATAGAAACATTCTATACTTTGTGTCTAACATAAGACACCCAACTACTGAGTATGGTAAACCATAATGCAGAGCAACTTTTTAAACCCTGACTGATAGGTTATCCTATCAGGTTTGTGTTTCCTATTAATTTTATAAGAAATAATGTGATACAAAGGATGATTCTAATTAATTAATTTGTTTCTCATGTTGTACAAGGCTCTTGCTGTATGATAAATATCTGTGTTTTACCTACTTTGCCCCTTCCAAAACTTTCCTCCTTCCAAAAATACAAAGAAAAGTTGCAACACCTAAATTTAGCAGTATTTCCTTACACTGGAGATCAGAAAACTACTATGAACAAATTTTCCACTAAAAAAACACAGAAATTACAACAAAAACAATATCAAATGACCAAACAGCAAATGTACAATACAGTTTAAAAGAACTGTCCAAATGAAAAGTAGGTAAAACACAGATATTTATCATACAGCAAGAGCCTTGCACAACATGGGACACAGAAGTTAATTAATTAGAATCATCCTTTGCATCACATTATTTCTTATAAAATTAACAGGAAACATAAATCTGATAGGATAACTTATCAGTCAGGGTTCAAACAGAGAAGCAGGACCAGTATGAAAGGCTAGGGAGTGAAGTAAAGCTTTCATAGCTTCCAATGATACAAACAGCCTACTGAGGCACGTATGCTCTAGGTTTGCCACCACAGGAACAGGGTAATCACATTGGCAGTTGCAACTCAAGTTTGGTTGCTTATGCTCAGCTTTTTATATTTTATTCATAAAACTGAGTGAAAAAAGCCCTTTACTAATAATACTACTGGTGGTAATAAAAAAATAGCAAAGTTGTTACTCTTGGGCAAAAGCTAGATGTCATTAAATGCTAGATTTGCTCAGAGATATTTTATAGTCTCAAACTTATCAAAAAAGTTATTTAAATTCTTCCAAGAAAAAGAACTTTGTGGGCTGGCTGAATAGCACAGCAGATTAAAGCGCCTGCTTAAGCAGATGCAGCAGCCAGAGTTCAATCCGGGCTGTCAAGCCAGCCCGGCCCCTGGGGGCACAGAGTTAGAGACTGAGAGCAGGCGTGGCAGCACACACCTGTGATCCCAAGCTTGGGAGGCTGAAAGCAGGAGGATCACGAGGAGTCGGGTCTATAGGATGAGGACCTGTGGACCCTGTACTAAATACCCCCCCCAAAAAAGGAGAAGAAGAAAAATAACTTGGTTATTATAAGTAAAGGCCATAAATGATAGTAAAAGCACCTGAATGCTACTAACTATATAATACATTGTTATGAAAGACAGATTATTTAGGGATCACCTACTCCTTACCTTGTATTTTGCTTGACTCTGGGATCACAAAAGCACACAACGACTTGTGGTGCTTACTCTCAAAGAATTTCATAAATGTGAAAGAGCCTTGCACAACAAGGCTGACAGTATGGAAGTATTTGATAACTACAGTGTTTCATAACAAAAAGTATGGCTTCAATTCAAATAAAAAAGTGTCTCAGAATATACGTACAGAAGTTTTGATCCATAAGAAATAGGCAATTGAGAAACAGAACTCACAGATTTCCTACCATGCCTAATAAAAAGTACCAGGCATATGAATTTCAAAATTTAAAATGTCAAAAACAAAAGTGAAAGAAAAATGTGAATTTCAACAATGGACCGCATTTTATTTAAAGTCAAATGCACAGAAAACGTTGTGAAAATATTATGTAACAGAAATGTTACATAGACTTGTTCAAGAAATGTTCCTAGACTTGAACAAGGAATCAGTCAAGATTCCTCATGCTGTCCTTCTTAAAATGCATATCCAAGTATAAACAGAACACGGAAGTAGTTAAGTGGAGTAAAGTACAATATCAAAGGACAATAATGAACAAATGCTATCTTACAAAAATATTCTCTAGTGTCTAATGGGGATAGTCCTTTTTGTTCTTTTTTTTTTATCAGCCTTCCCCCCCCAATAAATGGAAGAATGTAATTAATGTAAAATATAAAATATAAATATCTATGATATTTATGCATGTCACGAGACTGGAAAGACAAGAAGAAATGTACATATAAATCATGCAAGTCTGGAATTCTGTACCCAAGCTAAAGAAATTTAAACGAATAAAGATCAAATTTTATTCCTCAGCAAAAAATACAGCCATGTAAAAATAGGACAGTAAAACAAAATGTAAAATAATAAAAACAGAAGTCACACTGAAAAGAACTGACTATAGAAAGACTATATGAAAGTGTACATTTGAATTATAATATTTGCATGAGTTCAATACCTAGAACCACATACAACAAAGAAACAGAGTAAACAGATATAAAATGATCTAGAGTAATATTAGACTGCATTAACAGAAGCATCTATAATAAGGAAAGAAATTACCAAACTACTCCAAAAGGACTAAATTATATATGACTAGACAACCCATTCTTTATGATCAGTGTCAACATATTCAAATAATCAATAATATCAATAAGATTCCTACAGTTACCACCATGGACCTGCCTGATCTCATCTGCTAAGAGCAAAACTTCCTTCAGGCCAAAAGATCGTTTAGTGCTGACTGTGCAGATTAATAGCTAAAATGTACTTTAACAATTAGATTTATTTAAAATTACTAGTTTTTACTGTTGCAGGATACAGAATTGTACTTTAATGATGATTTTAAACAACTTATGTTATAAACAGTGAATAAAATGTTATTTCCTTCAAATTATAATGAATCATGAAATTTTTTATTTTAATCAGTTATGTTAATATCTTTAATGAAATAAAATTAAACATCTGAAAATTGTTGGAATAAAAAGAATGTCAAAGTCAATGAAAATCCAGATACATAAACTGGAGAAATTTTCATTTCCTAAATGAAAATTTAGGAAAAAAGTTTTCCAAAAGGATCATGGAAGGCCATATGAGACTGAGATTAGACATTCTCTGTGGTTTTGACAAAGGGTCAAAGACAAACCAGTGCATGGACACAGACTGGAAAACAACTTAAATGATACAGACAGAATTAAGAATTAGAAGAACAGTCTTACTACATCACTTTTAAGATGCTGACACTGAAAATGGTTCATGTGGATGAGAAACACAAGCTAATTGGTGAGCCTATAGTGGATACAGAAAAGAATATGAAAATATATGAATATTTGATACCTCACAGTCACCTGAAAAGTATTAGGCTTTTTCTTTGTTCCTATTAAATACTGTAACATATACTTTCCCTTTTCATGTTTCTTCATATTCTCATAGTCAAAAAACCCTCCAATGACCCAAACTTCTTCTTCCTATTTCTTCATGTATAACACAGTTAAAAAGAACCTTGAAGAATGTAGACCTAGAAAAGGAAGGAAGGAAATTTACAAATAGAAGATACTATGGTTTGTGTCTCGTTGTTCCCCTAAAACATCTTGTAATCATTGGGACCAGCTTCTACAGTTTGTGATTAATTCACAATCCAATGCTGAGATTATGGGTATTAGTGCTATACTCATAGATAGCTTAATGCAATATGAGGAAGGGTGAGAGGCTTGTCTCTGTTCTACCACCACTGCTCCTACCTTTATGTTCTTTTTTCCAACCACCATGAACTGCTTCGCTGTCACGTGCCACTCTTGCCTAGAAGCTAGTCAAGTATGGACCAAAACTTCTACAAACTGTGAGCATAATAAACCTTTCCTTCCTTCATTTTTGGTGTCAGGTATTTTGTCTGAACAACAAAAGAAAAGTAATTGAGACAGAAGATAAGGATTTTCCCATAGCCAGTAAACCCAGCACATCAAATTCCTATTGCTTTAGGAACAGAATATAAGATGTTATTGCTTTAAAGTCCTTCATTTAGCTAAACCTCACATTTGACAAAACAGAATCTAACAAACATTAACATTGTTCTGGAAATAAAAAATGGAGGAAAGGAAAAAACTGACACTGTTGAGGTTCTGGAATTTCAGTTAAAATGCAGAAAAAAAAAGGGATTAGACACTGTGAAAAGACCCAGTTTAATTTGGTACAAAAGAGTTGATAATGTCCTTGATCAAGAAAAGACCATTTCAAAACAAAGACATCAGAATCACACATAGGAGTAAGGTAAATCAGTTTCCTACTGGGAAAATAAATGAATGGCAAAAGTTACTATAGAAGTCACTTTACCAGCAGGAATTGTACTAGATTTCAATTTAAATTGATCTTCAAATAATTAGGTAACTAGAAGTAAAACAGGTAAAAGAAATAAAACATTAGCATTGAACAAGCTTTAATTATCGAGATTTTAAAACTTTAGGTCTGAAAAAGAAAATCAAAGCACAAATACTTCATAAAATTTACTTGGACCATGTGTTATTCAGTCTATATCAATGTAATTTTTTTTGGGGGGTACAGGGTCTCACTATGCAGTTCACACTGGTAATGATCCTCCTGTTTTAATTATTATTATTTTTTTTTCCCGGAACCAGGGATTGAACTCAGGCCCTTATGCTTTCCAGGGAAGCACTTATTCCACTGAGCCATCTCCCCAGCCCTTTGATCCTCCTGTTTTCAGCCTTCCCAAAAGCTGGGATAAAAGGCATGTGCCACCATGCCTGGGCTCTTTCACTGGCTCAACACAACCCAGGGGTAGGCAGGCATGGTATGTGGTACCAGAGATCAAACCCTAGTTCCTGTGCTTGCCTAAGCAGGTGATTAGTCCACTGAGCTACCTTGCCAGCCCTTACATCAATATAATTTTTAAGTTAAAACAGACGATAAGAAATCTTTTGCTCCCTTCAAGAAATGTATGATTAGCTCTTACCATTTGATTTTCCCCAAGTGCCATTATTTACTTTGATAAATACCAGGAAAAAATATACACATATTATAATAATCAAAATGTAGCTCCAAGCCTTTTTTATTTAACTTCTTTTAGAATATGTAATTCAAATTTTCTAAGTAATGCTACTTCTCAGATAAATAAGAGAAACTTAATTTCATTTACAGATTAACTAAAAGTTTAGGGCCCAATCATCATTTTTAAAATGCTATCAAGCACATAACATTAGTTTCTATCATTCACAGCACTGTCAAGATGACTCAATGTGATTGTAAAGTCAATTTTTACAGCCATATTTAAATGCTTTATAAATGTTCCCATGATGGCTTCATTTTAAGGATTTCAAACAACTTGATATAGAGGATAAATTATAAGCACAATTCTACTAGGTTTACTTTATAATCTCATACCACACTTTTCAAAGTTCTACAAGAAGACACAAAAAACATTAAGGCCTAGATAAAACAGCATAAAAGAAAGCTAAAGGAACTGGGATTATTGTGACTGAAGAAAAGACAGCATAAGAATAACCAAGTAAGAGTTATTAAATATATATATGAAAGCTTAACATATAAAGGTTGGCAGAAGCTGTTCAATAGAGTGACTCAAGTAGAAACGGAATTAATGAATCATATAAAAGAAAAAAGGAATTTGCCCACAATGTAACCACTCGACATTGAAAGTATAAAAATACTTTTCTGAAACTCAATATTAAAGAATAACAACTGGAAACACTTTAGGTGGAATGCACAGAATTAATTATATTTACTTGGATATTGGAGGTTAATCTGTCTGGAGAGAGTACTGATATTAAGCAGAAACAAAATTTTCTTCATGAAAAACATATAAGCTATACAGATTATATCAAAATGTTCAATTTACATACAAAGTGAATTTTGGAAGAGTTATGAAAAATCTGTCTGATCTCCTTTTTTAATTCAACACCAAAGAGTAGTAAATCATTTACCACACCATTCAGAAAGAAATTATAAAGCCAATGAAAAATTCAAGGACAAATCAAAAAGTTCTCATTTCCCAATACACTCCAGCTATTACATTTGTGGTATAAGTAAGTAGAAGGAAAACATTTCAAGAGCTGCGGTCATCTCATGATTATAATTAGCATATTTCTAGTGTAAACACATTTAATAGCATTAATATTTATAACATCTAAGTTTAATTCTGAATCCATCAATGATTTTAAAAAGAACAATTCTGAATGCACAGAAGAAAAATAAAGCAAGTACTTATAATCAAATATAAAATTTAATGCCATTCGTAAACTTGGTTGTAAACCATTTCAGATCAATATATGAGCACATTTAAATGGGGCACTCTCCAAATGACATACTATTTCAAAATAATTCTCAAAGTAGGTTTTAAAATGTATTTATACTATATACTAAATCTAAGATTACTAGTGATTATTGTGAAACTTAACTACCAAGGAGCAAACACACAAAACCACCCACTAAACAGATCTGAGCACTGGAGTCTCTACAAAGGTGATACTTTGGGGAAATTTTCTCTTCCACAAAGTTACTCTCAAAGCTTCACAGAATCTTTTACTCCATCTATCATTCAGCATATTCACTAACCGAGTAGAGGGCTCATATATACTACCATTCATTTTTCATTAAAATGAAAATAGTATGGTAAATCACTAACATCTAAAAGGAAGAAATTATGAAGCACCAGTTCAATGTGGCTCATTGAACCTTTATCTCCAAAAGTATATCTACAAAAGCTTTCAAACGTAACAGGGAAATTCTACTCAGTATTGCTACCAAATAGGCAAGAAACAGAGAACATCAAACATCAGAAATTAAGATGAGTGCCTGTACTAACAAGTTAGAGAAGAATAATGTGTAATACATGAAAAGTAAATAATGATTATGACTAATTTAATTACAGTTAAGTATATTTGAGTACAAATGTAAAAGACTCAGAAATTTATTCTGTCTGAAAAATTATCTTATGTAGATCCAAATATTAAGAAGACGGGCACACTTTTTCTTATCGCTACCTATTTTAATATGAAGTCTTTCATGTCCCTAGAATTAAAAAATAAAATTATTAATCTCGGAAAGGCCAAATTAGTTCACATATGCGCTTTGAGTTATCATGAAAAAAATAGCTCACACATCAAAAGATCTTAAATTCTGAAATATATTTTTAAGAGAAATAAAGAATAAATGAGCCTTTCTCTACTTTATAATGGGAATCTATTAGTTTTCAAATGACAATGGCAAGTGTCACTGGTAGACTATCATGTATTCTTCTATAACATTAAAATTTGCTTGTAGAAATCTTTGTGGTTAAGAGAACCAAAGGTTTTGCATAACAAATGAAAATCTGCCAGGGAAACACACACATGTATTCAAAGAGCTATGGACTAGTCAAAGAGAGTACAAATTTGGAACTTACATTTGTAAACTTGAAAGTGTTTAAAATGGTAACTTAGCAATTTATCAACTAGTTACACAAATAAAGCCAAGAACTGAAAACATATATGTTCTCTTAATAGTTTTCTAAGGTAATAAGAACTAGAATTTACATTGAATTTACACTAGTTTCTAATATGGTTTCTTTACTGGACTCCTAATAGTATATATTCCTAAGAAATGTACACTATGGGTTCACTGACAAATGAGAAAGAACAATATTGTAAGGTTGGAATTTTGAGAGGAAAAAAAAAAACAAAAAAAGTCCAATAGCAAATTTTACAAAGTATGTGTTTACCGCAGATTATATAGTGACAAAAAGGAGCCATCAGGAGTAAAATAGCAGCTCCCATAAACAACTGTATTAGAGAAGCTGGTGCTGCAGAAATGACAATACTGTAAATAGTAACAAAAACATACCATATGCACATCTAATGCCTTCCTTCGAAAGTGTTCAAAACTACTAACAGGAAAAGTCTAACTGCTCCTCTTAGGTTTTAGAAAGTATTTCATGTATACTGCATGTGTGTTTGGTCAAGGAAATCATAAAGATGGGACTTTGTAAGACTACCTGCCAACTAAATTTTCCAGCTAAACATATGATAGATTGGAGATAATGTTTATACTTCTAAAATTTCATTAAAATTTTATTTTCTACACTTGAAAATTATTGTATCATTTAAAAAGTCTAAAATATTCAATAACAAATGGAGGGAAGAGCAGGGTCAGAGGAAAAGCACACACAAAATGAATTAAGATGTGTTACTTATCCAAATGAAGTAATTTCCAATGACAAATGTAATCATTATATACTATAAAAATGTAATAAAAATTTTAAGATTTATAAAAGTTCTATCATTTAAAAAGATTAAATCACCCAACTTATACTGATATTAGTTAGCATTAGAAAGAACTGAGATATAAGACAAATGACTTTTCTTATTATTGATTATTAGGTATGAAATACCGTTTTAATTTAAACCAACAAAAATTAAAACATATCTGAAATATACAAATCTATTAAGTCAGTCTTAAAGTCGGCTCTTGAGAATCTGAAGTCACTTTACAGTTAAGTCATTAATTATTATGCAAATGGAATTACAGGTGCTAAGAGAAACAGATAAAGC
The DNA here is from genome assembly GCA_004027165.1 of Ctenomys sociabilis. Classification (NCBI taxonomy): domain Eukaryota; kingdom Metazoa; phylum Chordata; class Mammalia; order Rodentia; family Ctenomyidae; genus Ctenomys; species Ctenomys sociabilis. The sequence goes on along the minus strand of PVKA01011516.1, from coordinate 2,394 downwards.
AAAAATGAGTTACAGTAGAGAGGGTTATTTGTATTGGATGCCAGCTTAATTATAATAAAAAAGGGAAAAAATATCAAATAAAAGCATCACAGTGCTAAAATAGGACAATGAGGAATAACATGGTCCCTGTTCTTATTACAGCAGGTTATTCTACCACTGCCTTCTGTCCCACTCTTAGGATGACAAATGAGTATGTGCATGCATGTGCATGCACATGAGTGTGTGCAGAAATATGAAACTGTTTTATCAAAGTAATGGAATAGGGATCGGGGAGATATCTCAGGCGAATAAGTGCTTGCCTGGTAAGCACAGGTTCCTGAGTTCAATCCCCAGTACCACAAAAACATTAAAATAAAAATAAAGTAATAGAATAGAGGAGCCTTAAAAGTACCAAAGGTACAAGGAACATGAGTAAGAGATAAGGAAGAGAAATAGATTTCAGGATAAAATCTGTCAGGTTATCATCAGCTTATATTAACTATATATAAATAAAGAACAGTAACAGGAAAAAATAAACACGCAGCAATTTCATGGAAGAAAGCATGATGTTTTCCTCATACAGATACTGTATGTTCCTAAAGAAATTTTAAGTTCCTTCAGAATATAGACACAACCATTCAAATGACAAATTCAATCATAGAGCGAGAAAAGAAAAGGATCTAAAGGTAAAAGATCCTAATCACAAAGAAGGAGATGTGTATTAAAAAATAGAAGAGGGACTGGGGAGATAGATTACAGTCATAAGCACCTACCTAGCAAGAACAAGGATCTAAGTACAATGCTCAGCCCCTCATGCCATGTCAGCCCCAGATCCCCTAGTTTGCCATTTTGACCCAGTAACCCTGGGTGCGCCATATCAGACCCAGAACCAGACATGAGGGCACACGCCTATAATTCCCAAACTCAACTGGCTGAGACAGGAGGATCTCTGCAAGTTCAAGACCAGCCTGGGGGATATAAAATTGAACAAAAGGCCAAAGTGCATAGCAAGACCCTGTCTCAAAATTAATTAAGTAATAAAATTATAGTCTATGATAAGTGAATAAATATTCCTATTTTGCAACAAATATCAGAATGGAAAAGGAATTCCTTTTGAAATCAAAGGATGTGAGAATTGAGTTTTGGATCTGTTATTTACAAATTAAATTATCTCTAACAAGTTAAACAACCTCTGAACCCAATTGCTCTGTCTATTAAAATGTAAATATTATAAGGACTCACATATCTGTCAATCACAACGAAGTATATGAAAAAGGCAGAAAAAGTTTTATTGTTGCCATTAAAGAAAGAAACATGTGCTTACAGAACAAAACAAAATGCACCAAAATTATGGGCTATTATTACTGATCTGTACAAATTTTGGTGATTTTTATCTTCAGTAACATTCAATTAAATACTCTTTCATGATTTCAACTACACACTAATATATTTGAAATATTAACTACATTTCCACATAATCTTGGGAAAAATAACTTAAGACTGAAGAATGCCATAACATCATTCTTCTTAGTTAAAAATAATATCACAATTCACATATTGGTCTACTTTCAAGAGACAGTAGAGAGAAAAAAAATCTAATATGGCATTTTAACAGATCTAAATGCTAAGCCCACAAACACTGACCATAGTGGGTATGAAGGAATAGAGATTCAAACAAAAACAGACACATCCCCTGGTAAGGAAAAAGAAATACAGTTCTGGAATTTTCTCATTGCTATAAACATAGTAGACTTATAAAATATAGGACTATTTTACATATAAAATACAGGACAAAAGGTAAAGGGTAGGAATATAAGTTGTGTAAAATAGAATTTGATTTCCTCTCCTTTAGGTATGAACATGGTATATCTCACTTGAACCAGTAAGACAAACACCAGTACTCCCCAAACACCTATTGTGTCCTTCTTCTAGGCACATATGAACTACACTACATTTCTGAGGCCTCCTTTCATCTCAGTATGTTCATGTAATTTGTGTTCCTCTACATGTCATTGATCAAAGTCATAATACCAGCATTTGAATGCCAGATTTTTAAATGAAAAATAAAAGTCTACCTGGTTTGGCCAGGCAGATGGCTCAGTGGAATAAGCACTTCCCTGGCAAGCACAAGGGCCTGAGTTCAATCCCTCTGCCAAAAAAAAAAAAAAAAAGCAGGCACTGAAGTTCTGTATTTCTTTTTCCTTACCAGGGGATGTGTCTGTTTTTGTTTGAATCTCTATTCCTTCATACCCACTATGGTCAGTGTTTGTGGGCTTAGGCCAGCCCTACATTTGGGGCCAGAGAAATAGCTCAGTATTTAAGCACCTCCCTAGCAAGTACAAGGTCCCAAGTTAGATCCCTGGTACTGCAAAAAAAAAAAAAAAAAAAAAAAAAAAAAAAAAAAAAAAAAAAAAA
>PVKA01011515.1:0-60693 GCA_004027165.1 Ctenomys sociabilis | reverse complement strand
CCATCATTTCTCTGAGCTTCTCAACAACTGTTAAAAAAAAAAAAAATATATATATATATATATAATATATATACACACACACACACAGACGCACACACACACATGCATATAATGTCATATGTCAGTATGACTAAGTTCAAATTTAAGAAAAATACATGGAATTTAAAAATATTTCTTAGCCTGAGGACTTAAGAATAACTGTGCTCAAAACTGCATTTTTTTCCCTTGAGGTACTAAGGGTTGAATCCAGGATCTTCGTGCTAAGCTACACCCCTTACACTGTTTATTTTGAGATAGATATTGTTAAACTACCAACATGCCCAAGCTGGGCTCAAATTTTCATCCTCCTGCCTCAGCCTCTCAGAGTACTGGGATATCAGGCATGCACCACCAACTGGGTCAAATTATAAGTTTTTATAACTGCAAGTTTTATGATCATACTTTTCTTAGGTATCCATTCTCATTAAACAGTATAAGTACTATTTTTACAGGTATTATTTTGTACTAAGCATACTATTATTTGGAGTTTTTATTTAATAAGATGTGGTTACATATCAATAAACTTAGCATTTTCTTTTTCTGTAGCTGCATGTTATTTCACTGTTTAAACTTATCCTAATTCATTTTCTCCAGTGATGAAATTTTAAATATGTAAAATGTTATAGTAAAAATTCTTCATCTATATTTTAGCATGCTCAAAGTATTTTTAGAGTAACTGATGTACTTGAAATGTTAAATAAACAAAATCTACCATATCCTAAATACTATCACATCGCATTTTTAAAACTCCACCAACTCTCACATTTTCCCTACAGTAATCCTTCCCATGTACTTTTTTTTTTTTTTTTTTTTTGTCTTTTTGAGACAGGGTCTCGCTATGCAGTTCAGGCTGGCTTTAAGCTCACTTTGTAGCTCAGGCTGGTCTCGAACTCACAACAATCCTCCTGCCTCAGCCTCCCGAGTGCTGGGATTACAGGCATGTGCCACCACGCCCGGCTTCCTTCCCATGTACTTTTAACCATTTCCAAAATGAGATGCAAAAATTTATCAACTTTAAGTTGGTATTTCTGTGACCTTTAATAAGCCTGAGCATTTTTCATGTGTTTTGTATTTCTTTGCTATGCTTTGGCACCTTATAATCTTTCCTCTTTTTCTATTAGGTCATTTATGTTGCATACTCTGATTTATGGGCTATATATTTAATTTTAATTACATATATAAACATAGTTAACATTTTTTCTAATTTGTCTTTCAACTTTGCTTATGGGTTTAATTACTTATAAGTAGTCAATATGTTCCTTTTTGTCATATTTTCTGATCTTATCCATCTAATAAAAAACAGTACTATTACAAAAATATTGACCTATATTACTTTCTAGTATTTTTATGGCTTCATTTAATTAGTACATTTACAGTTACATTTCTGGTGTTTCCTATGTTATAAGCACAATGCAAATGGTTTAGTGTACTGTTTCATTTCAGCTCTCTGACAGGCCTGCTATATAAGTCCTATGATCTCCATTTTAAAGTCAAAGTTCCAAGAGATCAAGACATACAGTGGTACCTTGGTTTACAAAATTAGTTCATTGATAATTTTGAGGAAGATGGCTGTGGTTGTGAGTGTGTCTGTCACTCAATGCTAGGTTTGCGAATGGAAGTGAAATTTTGCTAAAAGGTTTAGTTTCTGTGCCAAATTGTTTGAAAACTGAAGCATTCATGAACCAGTCCATTGCTGTAATTTGCTTAAAATGATAATAGATGAGCAATCAAGGGCTTGATCCAACATCTGTTTAAGTCCATATATACTGAGAACTTTATTCCTTTGAATTTTCAGGAACAAATTCTGTGTAAGCAAGGAAGCAAAGATATAGTTTTGTCTGTCTCTAAAAATTAGCATTTGCCCCAATATGTACAACTGAAACTTGCCTTATGTAATCGAAATATCTGAGTAATTATTTAAAATATCAAAAAGCATTGGGTTATAACATTAGTCTTTTTTCTTCCTTACTTAGCTAAATCTGAACCTTTCCATTAGTAGTCTCCATCTGAAAAATAACCCTAATTATCTGTTCTGTCTGCCTTATAGTTTTTAAGGTTCTAATAGAACTTATAAAGATAAAAAAAAATCATACAAACATCTGGTACTGCAGTTCTCCAATTTATCCTTATTTATCTCTCATCAACAGAGTTGAGCTCCATTAATGCCAAGTAGAAAAAGACATGTCTCATACAGGGAAAGTATAAATTATTCTAATGAGCAACATAAAAACACTAATATATAGAAGAAAGATGCTAATATTAAATTGACTTACAATCAGGTGTAGGCTTCACATCTTTCAACTGAAGCTGAAGTTTCTTTACATTGTTATGTATTTTGGCTAATTGTTGCTGGATTTTTGCTCCTATAAGGAAGACATATACATTTTAAAATAATTTTGTGACAAATAATATGGCTATAATCAAGTTCTATATGAAGGACTGATCATAATCATTTAGTGAAAGATAATCAAGAACAATTAAAGACAAAAAAAGAACAAAGAAAAAAGTGGTTAGTTATGTCAAAAACAATTGAACATTCTTACTCTAAAGCATCTTTCATTTCTTCATGATTGGAAAGCACAGTGGATTAAATCTTTCTGCAAATTTGTGGCAAAAAATTTTCTTTTTCTCTGTGGGTAATGAGTTACTTTGGATTTGATTTCAAATAACACAGCTTACTTTTATTATATTTTGTTCTTTAAAATTTCTTTTTAATTTGTTATAGTTTATGGGAGTAAAATTTTATCTTTATTGTGGGAATATCAAGACAGTCTAAACAGTATTAATTCTATGAATATTAACAAACTTCGCATTTTATCTAAACACACCCTCCAAGACCAAGTAGGTGACATCTACTGGTGTCAGCAACATGGCCCTGAGGTTTCTCAGGTACCACTCAGTGGTATTTATCCCACAAGTGGTAAACCTCAACAAAAGGGTCAACTTGAAGTAAAATGTTAAGACTAGAATGTTAAGCCTGAAAAGCTGATGAAAATTTCAGACATTTTCAGATAGTTTTTCTCAATAGCAAAAAAGACTAGATTCCTCTCTTTTTTTTTTTTTTCCTGGCATAACTTCACCTTAATACTTAAATCAGTAGCTTTATGGTAAAAATATTCATACTCACATATATTCACATAGTAGTTGTATTCTTTTACTACCATTGAGTACCTTATGCATCCTCATATTTTTTGATTTTTAGTTTTTTTCAAATAGTCCTTAAAAGGTTTTTGTTTTAGTGATGCTTTGGGGTCCAACCCAAGGAAGGGTGTCATGCACATTAAGGCAAAAAGAGCTCAGCCACTGAGTTATGCACAAATAAAATTTTGATCACTGCTAGAAATTTAGGGCAAGAAAGTTGTCTAGAAAATTAGAAAGTGTTTTTTGTTGTTTTATCTTTGCCATAGCTTCATAAGTATCAATATATGAAAAAAAGTCTTATTTTATGTATTTATGTGAAATTGAAACCTCTTCTGTGGAAAAAAAAAAGGAAGAGTAATAGCCAAACCATGAAATATAAGAAGACATAAATTAAGTCTAAAATGGATACAACATTTGATGTTACAGTTATTCACTACTTCTGAACTGAAAGGAAAGGAAAGCTTTTGTATCTTCATATTTGATAATGCAGTTCTCTTAAATGAAAAGCAACCTCCCAGTCATGTGCAAAATAACTCAGAGTTATTAACAAATAGTAGATCAAGGAAGTCTAGTTTATAAATCAGAGCAGAGAGAACGGTAAATGTAGTACTTATGTTAGCCCTGGTCATCATTCCAAAAGAAGAGAATGATTTGTCATATGACAAGAGATCACTTTTTAAAAATGTAATCTTATATTCTGAAAGAAAAATTTAAGAATTTTTTTTTGGTTGGCCATATAAGAGTACCATGAGCAATCTAATCTTTATAAATAAATCAATATGTTACAAAGCTTAGTTAATTGATAACCATTATTTTTCCTGTAAACAATGCTAACAAGCTTTTTCCTTTATTTTTATTTTATGTATTTATTTATTTTGTATTTTAGGACAGAGTCTAGAGGGTCTCACTATGTAGATCAGACTCCTAGTGATTCTCCTGTTTTCAGCCTCCCAAGCGCTGGTGTTACAGGGATGAGTCACCACATCGAGTCTCAGGGGCTGGCTCAGCATGCCCCGGGGGTGGGGCCCATAGGGCTTGCCAGGGATCTAACCCAGACTGCGCTCTGCCTAAGCAGGCACTTTAATCCACTGACCTATTTGACCAGCCCTTAACAAACTTTTTTCTTACAAAGCCTTTGCAACATACAAAAGTTAGTATTCTTTTTGTTGTCTTTTTTTGAGACAGAGTCACATTATGTAGTGCAGGCTGGCCTTAAACTCACTTACATAGCCCAGGCTGGCCTCAGATTCCAGGGATTCTCCTGCGTCAGTCTCCTGGGTGGTGGGATTACAGGCAGGTACCACCACCCCCATCAGAATCTAGTATTTTTAAAGGACTAGCACAGCTCTGCTGAGGTAGAAATTGCCAAATTTTGGAGACCAGCTAAGGAAACTTGGATTTCAACAATTATATGTTATGATCACTTCACATAGCTAGCTACTTCGTGTACATTCTGAGTCTACTAATGGTTAAACTCCATGGTCAACAATATCAGGCTGATGAGCTAAGATTAGGTGCTCAGGAACCAGTTTGCTTTTCTGTTAAGAAATCTGAATATCATTTACTAATTCCTCAAAGAACCTCAAACTCTCTGTCTTTCATATTGAATTGTAATAGGTAGAAAGCAATTCAGTTGGAATGACCAAACAATGACCTGAAAGAAAAGCACAGTCAATGCACAAAGACAAAGACAGGGCAAAACTACAACTGTGTATTACTCAGCACTTTTTAATTCGTGAAATCAACTTACTTTCCATTTTCCTGCTGTTAATCAATTTATTTTCCAATTCTTCCAGCATACTGTGCTCAATTCTTAAGTCATTTTTTTGGTTGTAGAAATGACTGTGTTTATCTTTTTCTATAAGAATAACTCTTTAAGAAAAGAAATAGTATAAATATTTTTAGTTACTTAAAATATAAAGGAATTCATAAGAATCAGTACTCCATATTACTTCATTTAAAGAGAAAAAATATAATTATTTAGATTAAGAGGCTATCGATAAAAGCATTAGTCAATATAATAGGAAAGAGTTAAACTCACCTAAAATCAAATGCAATTTCAACTATTAAATTATAAAATGTTAATTCAAGAAAATGTGCTAACTTCCTTCCTTTGACACTAGGTAAGCCTTTGGGTATGCATTCCTATTCAGTGCCAGGATCTGAAAAGGGCAGTCAAAGCTGATGATTACGTTCAAGAAAACATACAATTACTTTGTAACCTTAGCAAAGATGTTAACCTACACTGTTGTGACAATAACAGTTCTCCATTACCTGGCAGGGCATAGTTAACATCAAAGGAGTTAATGTATGTGAGGGACCTTTGCACTGAGGAAATGCAAATTATTAATATTATTTGTGGTACTGGGCATTGACTCCAGGGCCTCTGTGCTGACCTACATCCCAAGTCCCCAACTGACTTTCTATTTTTATTTTTGGAGACAGTACTGTTAAGTTGCTACATTGCCCAAACTGAGCCTGAACTTGCAGTCCTTCTCTCTCAGTACTGATATTACTATGCTGCCTACATTTAATTCAAAGCTTCTTTTATCTTATAGTTGATTCTTAGATTCAGACCATTTACAAGTAACAAGTTCTAACTGCAGTTTGATCCTTCTGTAAAACAAACCAAAAAATATACTAACTCTTTTTTGGTTTGGACAACCAAATTAATGTTCTTAACAACTTTTATTTTTTCTTATTGGGCAGAAATTAATACAAATATTTCTCCCCAGTCCTGGGTTTAATGAGTGGTGGAGTGCCTCTGACCACAGACATAATCTCATAGAACCTGAGGTATAACTCTCTAGGGTACTTTCCTAGATTTTTTCTTTTTTTACCTTGTTGTATGGAGAAAAAATTCTAACTTATTTTTTTTTTTCCTCTAGGCATACTAGAGGAAATAGATGACAGTGTTCCAGACCTTACAGGCTGATGGGTTTATATCTCAGCTCAAGCTAAGTAGAAGTTTGTATGGTTTGAAAGGTGGCAAGAGATACACTGCCAACTGTAGCATATTGAAGGTGGTCACTGAAATCTTGTGTTAAGGACCACAAAGCCCAACTCAACACTGGATGGTGGTGGGAATATTATTATAATCAAATAGAAATGTCTGTCATGGGTAAAGAATATGCTATGACAAGAATTTATATGTTGCTACTCCTGGGCTAGGAATATTAAACTTTATAGACATTTAAATTATGTAGAGAAATCTGTCCAATATACTCTCACTCATAATAGGAGAAACCCAAATTCAAACTATACACTGTACATCTTACAAGAATTGGCAAAAAAAAAATCACAAAAATATATTCATAATATATTCTGTTGAAACTGTGAAAAAAGGAACACTTTCATATATTGTAGGCGGAATTGCAAATTACCTATAAAAGGCAATTCAGCAAACTGATTGCCTTTGGCAATTCATACACCTTTGACCCACCACTGTCTTCTAGAAATTTATCCTGAAGGTACATTCACACATGTGCAAAACAATGGGGGCTTACATGGATATTGCAATTAACTGCAGCATTGTTTGTTTAAAAAAAGAACTGAATACAACCTAATTGTCCCATCACTATGGAAAAGGTTAAATAAAATCATACTACAATGGGATGTAATGCATTGGTACTATGTTTTGTATACTGATCATAAAGGCTCCCAGGATGACATTTTTTTTTAACAATACGATTTTTATATAACAAATGTCAGGCATGTTCCCCAAAATCAATAAATCCCATTCATACAGTCTCACACTTTTTCTTTTTATCATTTTCTTGTTTTGTTTGCTTAAACATCTATGCTTAAATACTTCACAAAAGTTTTTTGCGAAGTTTTTTTTTCTTTGGTTTGCTTAGATACTTTTTAAAGTAATTCTCAAGTCGGGCGTGGTGGCGCATGCTTGTAATCCCAGCACTCGGGAGGCTGAGGCAGGAGGATTGTTGTGAGTTCGAGACCAGCCTGAGCTACAAAGTGAGCTTAAAGCCAGCCTGAACTGCATAGCGAGACCCTGTCTCAAAAAGACAAAAAAAAAAAAAAAAAAAAAGTAATTCTCTACTACTTTATGGATGATTTATCTTATAAACACAAAATATATGTGAAAGAATTCAAAAGAAACTAATACTGTTGGTTATTTGAGATGAGAGAAACTATGTGCCTGAGAGGGAGTGAAACTGATACCATCCATTTTATTTTTAGTAATATGAATGTATTATCTACTCTCAAAACAGAATGATATTACAAACTGTGTTTTATCTGAATATTTAATGAGAATTGATAAAAACACACTTTCAATGAGTTTTTCTAAAGCCTAATCTGTATGATAAAGTAAACACAATGAGTTGCTCTATAATGGATCTTAACAACTTTGGAGAATTTAATCTTCAAAATCTAAAACATAGCAAAACTTTCCAAAATTCAAATACTACATTTTTTCACTGGTAGAACTTCTAAAGAGAACTGTCCTTCTGCTCCAAAATCCATTACTTACAGTGGCCTCTTTTTCTCAAGTTCTTTGGTAAATTCATAGGGTATAAATTCACAGTATTTTTTTAAAGGTCTCAATAATAGGGTACAGAGCAGGTCTTCTGAGTTCTAATCACTGTCATTTTTCATATTTATTATCATGATGCTGCTAACAATGAACAGTCAATAAATACTGCTGATTGCTTACAGAAAAAATTAAATTACTATACACTACAGTTTAAGATAAATGTAAACTTCTCAATTATTCTCAACATAATGTATAGATTGGACTTGAGAGGAATAGAGATCAAAGGAAGGAGAACAATTAAAAGCCCACTAAGGAAAGAAGACCTCAAGAGTACACCAAAGTTCTTACCAAAATTTACTCCTTTCCTTAGTGAAATCATATCCACACACTCAAGCTTTAGGGAAGGAAATCACTGGTTAGAACAACTATGGCTTTCAGAGTGGCTGGAGCTGGCCTATAAAATTAAACATTTCCTGATGATATAACTTCTGGAAAGATACTTATTCTCTATAATCCTTAAGATCCTCATTTAAAAAATATGTAAAATAGTGATATAAATATATATGATTTATAAAACATTTCCATACATATATTAAAAATCCCAAAAGACATTTCACTCAAAAATATCTTAGTACTAAACTATAGCTGTTAACTATAGTTTGAGATTTAAAAATATCTAAAGAAACAGCTACTTGTTTTCCTTGAACTACACTGATTAAAAGTGGTAAAACCAATAAAAATGAAACTTAAAATTAACTTCATATTAAATAGCTCATTATCATTTATCCATGTCACATTTCTTGTATTTCTTCAGTTGTGTTTTGTTCCATACAAGTTGATGACTAGAACTCTAACAATGTGGGACTGGGTGAAGTAGAAGTAAATTTAAGTTGTTCATTATAAAACTTACACTTACTGATTTTTAAATTTTTCTGCTGTACGTATGAATTCTGCTTTCTTTGTTCGATTAACTTTCTGCTTCCGGTTTTGAAGATGAAAAGGATAAATTCCACCTGAAGTACTAAAGCAGCCATCACTCTGCATAAAGAACAAAAATATTATCATTAATAATCGCGGTGGTGTAAGATAAATGTGGCAGATTTTTTTCAGAGACAAAATATCAATAATAGAGTTTCTTGGGCCAAATGAAAAGAAATACACTTTGTGAAGGAAGGAATTTCTATCTTAAAATGTTAAATTCAGAAAGAAACGTGTGTCCATGGATTATGCTCAAAAAAACCCACATAATTTATTCATCAGTTATTTATCATAAATGGCTGTGGTGGCAAATCTATGGTATGTATTATTCTGTTTTTAAGACAAAAGATGTTAATGTATGAGTTGTTTTTTTCTAAACTAAAAGCTCAGTCCATATTTAGCCTTAACTGCAGTGTTGGCACTCTGCAGTAAATAAGTGTGAAGGCTTCAGGTTGCAGTTTGGCACTTGGTCCTTAAAAGGTTCATCATCACTGATATGGGCTAAATGCTATAACTTCACAAGCGCAGCATTAGACACTAGAAAAACAACAATAATCCATCCACCTTAAAAGTCTAGTGAGGAAAAGAGATTTTTTAAAGAGAAAATAAGAAAAAGCAACACAACTAAACAATACACCATGTGCTATTAAGAAAACAGTGCTAAGACAGAGAATATGAGGATCAGGTTTGTTTCACCAGTTAGAATAGTCACAGTGTCAATTGAGAGGGTGACATTTAAGAAAGAATAGAACCAGTAGGGAAAGATGTTCCAGGCCCTGGAATAGCTGTGCAACATTCCAAGGGCAGGAAAGATGGACTAATTCAAGCAGGGAAAGGTCAATGGTGGTTAAGATTAGCAAAGCTGTATAGAAGGTAACTGTAGGCAGGTATGTATCAGATACACAGACTTTATAAGTCACTTAGTAGATTTTATTTAAGGGATTCGAGCAGAGCAATGCCATGGCAACCTTATTTGTTTATTTTTTTGCAGAGCCAGAGATTGAACTCAGGCCCTTGCTAAGCAAGCGCTTATTCAACAGAGCTATCTCCCCAGCCCTAGTAACCTTAATTCTTCAAGAAACTCTGGGTACTTTTTGAGAATCAATTGGTATGAGGGATAGGGATCGGGGAAGCAGGTCTGAAGTATGAGGATCAGTGCATAAGCTGGTGTGGCATTACAGGCAAAGAATAAGAATCCAGGATACCTGGGGGATATAAATTTAAAAAGAATGTTAAGTATAGTTTGAAGTATAATAAGAATCATTGCTTAACAGCAGGTTTTGAGAAATGAAAAGAAAAATAAAGCTTTATATTTCTAAGAGCAAGAATAAAGAATTTAGGAAATATTTTTTGAAATTGGGATATAATTTACATACTGTACATAGTTAAAGTATACAATCTGATATATTCACAAAATTGTTCAAACATACCACTAACCAGTTCCAGAATATTTTCATCATGCCAAGGAAAAAACCCTACTCATAAGTAATCATTCCTTATCCCCCTTTCTCCCAACTCCTAAACCCATGTATCTATTTTATAACTCTATGACTTTATTCTGGGTAAATGGATTTCTTTTACTTCATGTAAGGCTTTGAAGATTTACCCATGTTGTACCATGGATTTGTGTTTTATTCCTTTTTATGGCTGCATAACATTGCATTGTATTGATATAATTGTTTATCCATTCATCAGTCACCAGCTGATGGATACAACAGGTTATACATACCATTTCAACAATATAAACATTGCTACTATGAACATCTCTATGCATATTTTAATGTGAACATATGTTTTCAGTTCTTTGGGGGGTATATCTAGCAGTTGAATTTCTGGCTCAGAAATTTAGCAGAAACTTTCCTGCTAAAAAAAACAGATTGCCCTTTTATTCAGTTGGGAGCATTCTTCAATATTCTGAAAATGATGATGGCAACCAAATATGATGGCAAATGGTTTCTCCAGTTCTGAGCTTTTTCACATCCTTATTAATGTCTTTGAAGTACAATGACTAATGCTGAAGATCATTTCACGTGCTTATTCATCACCTTTCAAGGAATGTCTACTGAAATCCTTTTTCATTTTACTTTTGGAAGGAAATCTGTTTATTCTAAATATTTCACGAACAGTAACATCACAACAGTTGCTTTCAAGCCATATAAACACTGCCCAGTGCTCAATTCTATACCATCTCAGTGAGCTTCTACATAGGTGGAAAGGTCCAGGTTAGTTTTCCCCTGCCCGCTGGAAGCAAGGAAGCTATTAATAGAAAGTCATTTTAACTTGGTTTCACTGCCAGTTAAATTTTTATGCTAAAATAGCTTGGTCTTCAGAGCTGATTTTCTAGTTCTTCAACCTGAACTTCTTGATTACACTACCCAATTACTAAGTCTGCAATGTTTCAACACCTCATTGAAACTCTCAAGAGTTAAATGTCACCCTGGATCTGGGAAGATTCCAAAAATGTATTATCTCATAAAAGCAAGGGCCATCAAATTGCTATTGATATGCCTCCTGGGTTCCCTTGTCTTTAGCCTTAAGAGAGTCAGCATTACTTTCTCCATTAAAGACCCCAGAGATGGCATAACCCAGTATGTAGCCAGCAATAGAAGCTGATAGCCATTTCTGTTACAGCGGTTGCCATCTAGGTCAGTGGTGGTGAACCTATGACACGTGTTATTGTGCTTTTATTTTAAAACAAAAGCTATTAATATATAAGTTGGTTTTCTTTCTAAGCTAAAACTTCACTACTTGGGTTTAACTGCAGTGTCGGTACTGCAGGTGGATTTCAGGTGGCAGTTTGGCCCTGAAGTCTCTAGAAGGTTTGCTATCACAGACCTAGGCCAAGAGACCTGGCTGTCTAGGCATAGCACTGCGTGCCAACTGCAAGTGTGTGAACGTGGGACGGGGAAGGATTAAGGGGAGTTGTTGTTAGAGGCTCAGCTGCTGCCGCTGAGCTGCTCTGCTACCCTTAGTGCAGTTTTCATCTGAGTGGCCTAGCTGATTAGAGGAATCAGGCAGGAAGGGCTGTTCAGATTCCATGAGGCTGTATAGTGGATTAGTGTCTTGAAATTTGAAAATGCCTTTACTCCAGAGGCTATTGCCCTTTTCCATTAAAAAAAAAAAGGGTTGTCTTTTTTATTGTTGAGTTTTAATAGTTACTTCAGTCTATAATATTTCAATAGGGAAACCCTAGTAGACACTTGTAGTATCATGAGACTGTCATCAGAAAAATTATCTCTGGAAAACATTTGTTGGTTTCATTGTTTGTTAACAAAAGTATTAATCACATGACTAAATGTCAAATTCAGTGTCTGGCTATAAAATTCATAGAATAATGGGGAGATTATAGTAACAAAGATATATAACATATACACTCCTTAAAAGCATCACAACTTATGGGCCTGGGAGATAGCTCAGTGGCACAAGCACTTGCCTACTAAGTGTAAGGTCCTGAGTTCGATCTTTGGTACAAAAAAAAAAAAGTCACAACGTAATATACAGTGATCTTTTAAGGTCAAACAAACCTGAGTAAATTTACATTACTGCTATGATTCTCTGCTAGGAAACTGCCTTGCTTACTGAAGTGGTAAATGGTATTTAAAGCAAGGTTTCTCAACCTTGGTCTGACACTCTTGACCAGATAGTTGTAGTGGGCTGTACACTTACCTCTCCATATTAAATGTTACCTGTACCTCAACACTCCTTTTCTTTCTTCTTCTTCTTTTTTTTAATGTATTTGATACAGGGTCTCACTATGCAGCTCATACTCGTAGTAATCCTCTTGTTTTCAGCCTCCCCAGCACTGGTATTATAGGCTTGCACCACCACGCCCACTCTAACACTCCTTTTCTTTTGTGCCAATTGAAAATATCTCCAGACATCGCTAAATGTCTTCTGAGGACTGAAACAATATTTGAAGCAGTTTCATACGTGATTCTGATATAACCCTTGGGAAGGCAACTGTAATAGTGATAAAAATATGTTCAATGACAGTGAGGCAGCTTTTAAGTGAAAATCAGGAGGTTAAGTGTAGCCATTAGAATTTAGAGAACAAATAACATTGAACTAGAATAGGCCAGAAATTTTTCATGCAGAAAGCCATGATTAGACCAATGTGGTCATACATTAAGTACATACTTCCAAATGTGTATTATAAAGGGGCGGGAAGATAGCTCAGTAGAATAAGCGCTTGCCTGGCAAGTGTAAGGCCCTGAGTTCAATCCCCAGCTCCTCAAAAAAAAAAAAAAAGTGTATTATGTTATTTTATATATTTTATATTTACTCCTGATACACTTAGAGCCAGAGTTAAAATAATAAAGAGAATTATAGAGAATGTGTGAGGAAGTTGTCTGAGATGGAGTTTCCTGATCTACACACCAATAAAGACATTGTACTCCTGTACAGCAGTGGTGGCAAAACTAGTGGGCAGGCAGAGGCTTCTCTGTTGGCAGGCGAGCCAACAGCATCACACCAGTATATCCCCCCAGCAGTACAACACACACAAGAGCCACGTGGACCCTTGGAAAGGTGTAGCTGGGTTAGCTGTCACAAACAGATAACCTGACTGCTGCAGGTGTTGCTCTCCAAACTAAAAAAGTATTGTGTGAGCCAAGGTTAACAAAATATGCCTACCACAGCAAAGATCACATTAATTGTGCAAAATAGCATGCCAAATGCAAACTTTTACCTTTCAACTAAACATTTATATCATTGAAAGCTGTTAATGTATCTTTTAAGACAAAAGATGTTAATGTATGAGTTTTTTTTTCAATATTAAAGCCTCAGTATTTGGGTTTAATTGCAGTTTTGGGGCTTTGCAATAAATAAGTGGGTTTTGGATTGTAATTTGGGCACTCAGTCTGAGTCTGCCATCACTGCCAAAGGATGGAAAAGGCGGAGCTTGTCCTCCAGTTATAGTGCTTTCTTTGGGTTTGGACTGACCCCCAAACGGGTACTATGTCCTAGGTACTACAATACAGGCTTAATTCTTGCCGCTGGGAGCACAGCAGTGACTAAAACTTCCCAAAAATTCCTTCGTTCATGAAGCTTACGTTCTCATGGTGGCAAGGCAAGACCAAAAAAGTAGGAATACAATATTTAATATATCATCTGGTAATTACTACAGATAAAAATAAAATTAGAAAAAAAAGGACTGGGTGTTGAGGATAAGAGGGTTTAGTTTTGAGAGACCAGAGCAGGTCTTACTGATATGAGCTCGCTGCAGCGGAAGTCTATTAACGCCAATCTTAGGAAACACTTTTGCCTCTGACCATCCCTTTATTTCATTCCTTTTCTTCCCCTAGCACCAATAAAATAAAGCAGCTACCACCAACTAGGACTGTGCCAGGGCTCGCCGACAGAATGCTCGCCGCTCGCGACGACGCTCGCTCATAGCAAGGTTTAGAGAGAAGCCTTCAGTCGAGATAACCATGGTCCCACCACACGGCCGGAAGCAGCAGAGCCAGATTCTTCCTCTTGACTCTGCAGCACACGGAGGCAGCTCCGCGAAGGCCGTGAGGCTCGCGGGCCAACGAAGCGCGGCGCTGGCCGGGGACACCTGTTTCGCCCGCCCCCAGCGCCCGCGCCCGCGCCCGCGCCCGCGCCGCCGCTCTGGCCACCCATGTTTACCTGTGGCGGCGCCGGCGCTGCTCCCGCGCCGCTTCCCGCGGCTGCGCCTGCCCCTGCCGCCGCCCCGGACACTGCTGTGGTCGCCGCCGCCACCACGACCGTCGTCAAGGCGGCCATGTTTCCTCACTGACAGTGGCTCAGCGCTCGGAGACCAAGCAGATCCGGGGCTTCGCACGAGACTAACTGCCGCAAGGCTCCGCCAGGCGCTTGTGCTGTGTGGGTGCCCAGGGCGCTCGACGCGGCCGAGGCGAGGGCGGGGTCGGGCCGCGGGGCGGAGCCGATACAGGGTGGGGCGGCAGAAGGGCGGGGCGGCAGAAGGGCGGGGCGGGGCGGGGTCACGAGGGGCCTGCGGGGTGGGGCCGGGCACATCTTCCTGCTCCTTGGCGAATTGTTTGTCTGGTTTGCGCACTCAACCCAACTTAAACCAATAAAATCCAGTCTTACATTGTCGTCTTTAAATTTTATTCATTATATATATATATAAATATATATATATAAATATATATATTTATATATATATATTTATATTTAAATAAAAATATATATATTTAAATAATATATATATATATATATTTTTTTTTTTTTCATTTGATAGTACTGCTTATTTTCTACTACACTATGTGCTGGTGAGATAGCATCTAAATAGAATTGTCAATAGGTTCTAATAGGGCCAGGAAGACAGCTCGGTAGAATAAGTACTTCTCTGGCAAGCACAAGGGCCTGAGTTCAATTCCTGGTTCCACCAAAAAAGAAAAATAGGTTCTAATAATAAATTATATTTTACAATTTCAGAGGGGAAAATAACCACGCTTCTTAGAAGCAGATATCAGAGGCAGGAATACCATAATTGCATTCCTAGGACATGATGAATGAAAACAGAGATTCCAAAGAATTTCTCTGTTGAGAAATTGAAATTAAATCCCATTTATTCCTCATAAATAGCCTAGTGATATAGGTACAACTGTCATTTCCATTTTAAGGATAAAAGTAAGCAAGAGGGCCAGAGTAGGCGGCTAGGATACAAACCTGGGCAGACTGACTCCAGAGAGTCCCCATAGAAGCATTAAACAAACAAGTGGGTACATATTTTTGATCTCAAAGGAGACTGAAGATGTGGATTGGCCTTCATGTCCTTGCAGAATGTATGTAAAATAAGATTAAATCAGATTACCGAGGCAGGATGTAAACACTATAGAAAAGTCTTTCATAGAGAGAATAATCAATGGTGTGGTCCACTACCCAGAGGCTGAGTGAGCAGAGAAAAACGAAAAGGATGGTTGGATTTGGCAGTAAGGAGCACGGGCTACCCAATGGGGGGGGGGGTCTATGGGGGCTGAGCCCTGGAGCCTGGCTGAATGGGTGAAGGAGATGATGGAGACAAGAAGGTGAAAGTGTTGTGTTTCAGCAACTATTTGATAGATTTGAGGGTACAGGTGACGAGAAAGATGAAGTGCTAGCTGGAGGAAGACGTGTGACCAGAGAGGGTCTCTGTGGTTGTGTGGTGTTCAAGGGCGGGGGGGGGGGGCATCTCATAAAGGATGCTTGTATGCTCCAGAGTGCAACCTAGAGTGCAGCTGATATTTGATGCTACAAAAAAGAGAGGCAACCAAGTCCTTCTGAGGGCAATATTGTGTCCAGCACACAAGGGGAGGTTTGGTCTTTCATAGGGGCATGGACATGGACTCTTGCTGGTGGGGTTGGGAAGAGAGTCTTGCGCATAGGGATTGCAGCACAAAGGGGCTGATCATACAAACCGAAGAGCTGACTTTCTCCAACTGGACCAGTGTGAGCAAGGAAGAAGTAAGTTACTTGGGTGTATTAAGAAGGTAAAAATCTGGCCAGCAAGATAGCTCAGTAGTCTGAAGTGCCTGCTTAGGCAAGTTTAGGAAAGCTAGGGACTGTGGTTTGATCCCAGGCACCACATGCTGTACCAGCCCCGCCCCCAGGGCAGGCTGAGCAGGACACACAAAAAAGATAAAAATGTATTTGATATATTTACTTTACACTCAAAATAAGGCGTGTTGCTATACGCATTGTCCAAATGCCCCTAATTGTTAATTCAGAATAATCATACAGCTTTCAAGGAAAATAAATCAACAATTTGAACTGAGTGATTAAAGAAACAATCCTCAAGATGCCCACTGTTTAAGGTTTCTCAAACTGATTTATTAGAATGGAAAGCTTCAAAAAATAACAAATCTCATAAACAGAAAACAGAGCAGGTTGCTATGACATGCAGGCTAGGCAGGTACTGTATCCTCAGCCCTTGTTCCTCCTAGTAGTCATAGTTAGGAATATTTTTCTGTTTTACAGTTTTATTTTTTATATTTTTATACCACTTCTAATTTACCATGACATGTTTGTCGTTCCCCAGCTTCTTTTATATTTGTATTTGCATATATACTTGCATTGTGACTGAAAAATCTTTGTTTCTGCAAGTATCAGCATATGTACTGGTTTCCTTTGTCTTGCATCAATCAGGAGTTTTCTAACATTGCCATTAACAATGTCTGCTACATGAAATTCAAGATTCTTTTGTAGTTCTTTTTGTCATTAGGATATATCCTGCACAAACTCTGGTCAAAACGCCATGTTCAAAAGTTTTCTGACATTAGCCTTTTATCCACATGGCTATGGAATCAACTTGTGTATGGTTCTGTTCTTTTGGTTATGATTATGTTCAATTGCACTATTTCTTATTTTTGTTGTTTTTAAGGTACTCTAAAATATGCAAAAATAAATTTAAAAAATGTGTGCTATGTACAACATAGGAAAACTATGTTTAAAGTCTTGCCTTCAAACACATCCTCTCCACCCCATGTCAGCTGATCTTCTGTAAGTAACCATTTTCGCTGATTTCTGGCTGCTTTCATATTTCTTTTTGAAAAAAACACTAATGCATGAATTCTTTTTTTTTTCTTTTTCTTAGAAAACATGTAGAATACCATATCATTTCCCTTAGGCAGCTCTAACAAAATACCATAATTTGGGTGGTGAGGTACAACAATAAAATTTATTGTCTTATAGCTTAGGTGGCCAGATGTCCAAAACATCTAGCTTTGGTTGCTTGGAGGATTGGAGGAAAAGTTTGTCTTTGCTAGCTTTTGATGATTGTCAGCAATCATGGATGTTCCTTGGCTTGTAGGAGTACTCCTGCAGTCTATCTGCATTTCTGTCTCAAAGCTGGACCATAGAATAGGGGTTTGAGTAGAGGGTATAGATTAACTGAGAAGTAATCTCAGGAAGCTAGGTGACAGAAGGAAAGTAAAACTGGTCAAGGAGAAACACCCATCAGGCATGCTTTGGGCAAGCAGGGTTCCGTCCACCAGGACTGAGGGAGCTTACAAAGCAGTCCTCAGAATGGTCACACAAAGGGGTGGAGACACAGAAGGATTTGCCTACAAGTCCCAAACCTCACTGGTTAAGGGATTCTGTGAGGGAAGAACTCACAGGCTGTCCCACACAGTGACTACACAGGCTCCCAGAGAAAACTGTTAGATCAACACAGGGAGGGGAAGTGGCATAGGTGGAGGCAGTCAATAGGGATAGAGAACTCAGAAATGGGACGCCTACAAAATAAGCAAGAAAAGCAATCTCCTTTTTAAAAGCTTTCCTCAGAGTCTTCAGTAATGGCTTCCACTCTTATACCTGGGGTTCTGGGGCCAGCATGGTACACCTGGGGTTCTGGGGCCTGCAGGACTTGTGGTACTACTGGAAATCCAACTCAGGTCCTTGTGCTTGCCAGGCAGGCTGTTACACCACTGAGATAGCTTCCCCAGCACCAAAGTCTTATTTGTTGGTAGTAGTTTGTTTTATAGCCAATTTTACTCTATGTCAATGTATTTGCTACCAATTCTTTTCTTTTTTTAGTTTCTTGACCTGTCATAGATACTTATTTTCCTAAACAACAAAATTTCCAAGCTCATTTTTTGAAATCTGAGAAAACAATCATTTGTGTTTGAATGGTTGCTGATTATTCTTCTGTTGTTCCTCCTTTATATCCTTCAAACCAGCCTTTGGGAAATAAAAATCTTTAGTGTGGATGACAGCTTTATGCCTACTTAGTTAGACCCAATAGAATACTTTTCCCTAAGAAGTCCATATGATGAACATAAACCTGTCATTTCAAAATTAATTTCACAAAAGTTATTTATTTTGTAGTTAGGAAATTAAAGTCATACATCACCTTTATGGTTCCTTAGATTTAGAGGAAATTGTACAAAAATGTCTAGTTTATAGGTACAATTTTTCAATTAAATAATGATTCTTCTTTGGGAATTTTAAATGAAAACCAGATCCTTTGCTATAAAAATACAAGTTAAGAAATTATGCATCAAGAAAATGATAAAAAAAAAATCAGTGAATGGTTAGGATTTCAGTAATGTTGGATTTTAAAAACACTTTTGTATGTTAACATGAGCAGCTATGTTTGTTTCCTCTGAGCTGCTGTTACTTTTTCTTCCTTTTAGAAACTTGTATTTAACCTTGTTTTAATTTTGCCTAAGAGCCTGTCAAAGAACAGTTTAATTCCACTTGTTGGTTACTCCTTGGGGTGGGGTGGGAGGCACCTGGCCACCTTTAGACAGATCTGCAACCTCAGGTTGAGTAGCCAAACTCAGGTGCTTACCAGTCCACTTACCCTGGAATTCCTCCTTAGGCTGAGCTTCTTATTATCTAAGAAAACTGCTTCTGATTGACTCCACATAAAATGAGATAACCCCAACTAATGCTGTCAGTTTAATACAGTGAGGCCTATGAAATACAACAAGAAGCAAACATCTATGAATGACATAATTTGGAGCAGAGAAACAGTTTATAGTTTATTCACACTGATAAGAAAATCAACAAGTATTAGGGCTGTAGCCAAGTAAACCAAACTAGGTTTTCTAGGTCAGTAAAACCCAACAGAGTCAGTTGTCCCACTGTCATTGGGAGATGATAGAAGACAAGGTAGACTGCTCTGTTTGAGGGAAGTGCCTGGTAGAATCAACAGAGAAAGGAAAAGAGGTTTTAGTGTATATGAATATGCAAAACCAAGCATGTCCTTTATCCGATGTCTGGTCAATGTAAATGAATAAGAGATAATGACCGGTTCTTGGTGGCTCATTTCCTCTTCCCGTCAATATTTCTGCAAGAATTGGTCCTTAACATGACAGGCAGGTTGCTCCCTCCTGGTGGAGCTTAGATCTTCAGCTGTTAGACACCTAGAGTAGTTTTTTACTTTCTTCTTTAGAGTTGCCAAACATTGTGAATACTACTGGAGAAAGGCATAAGGATAAAAATTTTCAGTATAGACTAGTCTAAGTATTGTGTAGGTTGAACTCAAAATGACGAAACACTCTAAAGTCCTGAATGTATGTCCATAAACTTTCAAGTTCAGAGTATTCTGGATTTTGGGTTTGAATCAGTCAACTGACGGCTTTAGCTCTAATCCTGGTACCCTAGACACAAAAGAAAAGGTGCAGAAAGATGCTGCTAAGATCCTTTCCTGCTGTACTAAATTCTGTCCACCATGAGCTGTTCAGCAAGCCAGCCACACTGCCTTCAAGCCAGTGGACTATGGAATAGAGCCCTACAAATTTTGAGCTAAGTAATCCTTTCTTCCTTTAACTTTGGAAGGGAAACAATGATAAGAGTAACTAAGACAGGGCTTCACAGGCAAATCCTATGAAATCTTTACAAAATACATAGACTAAAGCTTTTAAAATTGTTCCTAGGGCAACACAAAAGAAGAAAGTTTCTAAAATTTAATAAAAGCAGCCTATCCTTGTTACCAAACACTGGCAGCAATAGCCAAAAAAAAAAAAAAAAAAAAAAAAAAGAACAAGAAAGTTATAGACAAAAACCATTTTTGAATTCTGAGGCAAAAAATATTTATCACAGTTTTAGCAAACTAAATCCAGCACCACCTTGAAATACTTAGGAGAAAAAGAGCTCTTCCCCTCGATCTCCAGGATACTTCTGCATTACCCCTGGTCTAGGTAGCTGAGCAGTCAGCTGGCTCCCTCAGGTTCTGTTCTCTGTCCTCAGTCTGATGTCCGGCAGGCAGAGGTGGGGAATGCGCAGAATCTGTATCTTCCTAGCTGCCTTGCTGGTCAGATTCTCAGTGAATTTTTTTCCCATCTGATGAAAGGTTTGTGTATAAAGTGATTTTAGAACTCAACTAAGCAGGGCAGGAAGTAGCTCTTGAGGCTTCCATTTCCTGAGGTAGTTTGTAGCAAGCATGGAGAGGATCTGGGAGGTGACAGGTCTTTTTTTCCAATCCAAAGGTGACAGATAAGGTGTGTTTCTTATACAAGAAATCCAAAGTGTAAGTAATTTAAAGGGAAGAGTGAAAGATGGAAAATACGAAATAGGAGAGAACTATTTTTCAGTCGGGAAGGGAACCTAAAGATAGAGAAAACTAGAAGGAGGGGAGAAGTGGAATAAAATGAATTATGAAGCCAGGAATTGTGACACACACCTGTAATCCCAGTACTCAGAATCCTGAGGCAGGATTATTATATATGAGTTTAAGGCAAACTTGGGCTATTACATACCATGTTCAAGGCAAGCCTGAACTACATGGGATAGTCCTTAACGAAAGAAAAGAGAAAGAAAGAAAAAAAGAAAGAAAAAACGAACTAACTAGGACATTATTTACATATACCTACTCTCCACAATCAATGTAATCATTATGTACTGAAAACATATACTAATAATTGAAAACAGCATGTTACCCAAACTAAGAATTTGTGGTTGTGGGTTCTCGCTCAGAGCTGGTTGAGATGAGGTGCTCAGAAGCTAATCAATGGAAGCAAAACTTCCTAACACTGCCAACAGAGGGGACAGTCTGCACGAGCCAAGGCTACCGGGTGGCTCTCTGTCATTCCCACCCAGGTTGCTTCCAACTCTAGATTGATTCCTAAGCAGTTAATTCCTTTCCTCTTTTCTTCAAATGAATCTACCTGATAGAATTGATTAAAAGAGGAAAATACATATATGCTTTTCTCCAAATATCCTGAAAGGATGTCTGATAAATTTCAATATCCAATCCTATTTTTAAGAATCTTTTTAAAAATTATTCATTTTTATTCATTTTAATGAGAAGAAAAGATAAAATAGCAATGAATCAGTTTTAAAACAGATTAGTAGGACAGTCACAATAATTAATACATTGCATATTGTCTTTGTAGTATTCAGATATACAGCTACTTTCTCTTAGCTCATTGAGAATAAAAGTTTATACTAATATTGTTTAAGAATCTTAATAAAAGAAGAAAGATTAATATTTATCAAGGCATAACATCAAAGGAAAAAAACACTAAAAGGACTTGCATTAAAATCAGCAGACAGCCAGATAGTTATGTCTACAGTCACCATTATTTAGCAGAGCTCCAGAGGTGAAATCAATGCAATCAGACAGAGGAAGACGTAAGAGGAGCAAACATTGGAAGACATGTACAAATGCTTGCTATTTACAGATGATTGTATACCTGGAAGACTCAAGACACTCAGTTATAAATTTATAACAAACATATATGAGAACTTGTGAGATAGACGAATGCAAAACTGATGTGCAAATGTCAGTTGCCTACAAGCTGCTTGCTGTGGCAAATGCTTAAACTCAGCTACTTGAGAGGCCGTCGAAGAACTGTAAATTCAAAGCTAGTCTTGGCAACTGAGTGAGTCCACACCTAGGAGAACAAAAGAGTAAATTGCTGTCATCCATACAAACAACAAACAGGAGAGAAAATACAGTGAGAATAAAACTCAAGAGAAAATATTTGAAAGCAAACTGAGAGCCAGGGAGATAGCTCAGTGATTTAAGTGCCTGTTGGCAAGTACAACATCCTGAGTTGGATCCCAAGTACTTAAAAACATAAAATGAACTGAAGCTATCTCTATCCTAGAAAATTCTTGGTCTTTAAACATGCAAAAATAATACAAGAAAAATATGGATATAAATCTACTTATTAATTTTTTGTAGTGTTGGGATCATATCCAAGGACTCTCAACATGGTACCCATGCACTCTGCCACTGAGCTATATCCCAAGCTCAAAAATGAAATTTTACATAGACAAGCTGCTCTATAGTTTGCAAAAACAAACAAACAAAATTATTCATAAATTTACAGGAAATAATACAAAAATGGTGAAGAACATGCATTATCAGTTGGGGGGATTGAAACAGGGTCTTGCTTTGTAATGCAGGCTGGTAGCCTTGGTTGGCCTTAAACTTGTAACACTCTTCCTGCTTCAGCCTCCTAAGTGCTAAGATTATAAGATTAGCAGATATTCATTACTATAGTTTTCTTTCCATAAACAGAAGCATATGAAAATTTGGTTTATAACAAAAATGATATTGTTAGTTACTCTTTCAAAAAGTAGTCTTGCGGGAGCAGGGAGATAGCTCAGTAGAATAAGTGCTTCCCTGGTAAGTGCAAGGGCCTGAGTTCAATCTCTGGTTCCACCAAAAAAAAAAAAAAAAAAAAAAAAAGCACTCTTGCAAAGTTAACTTTCAATCTCATGCATGTCTGAAAATGTTTTTATTTGGTTCAGATTAGAAGGACAGTTTGACTCCCTCCAGGCAGGAAGAAAATTCCTGTCAGGACACTGAAAATATTATCGACTTATTTTTTCTGTTTGGTATTGCCACTGAGAAAGTCCCGTATGAAAATGATTCTTGTTTACTTGCAGCTAACATGTGTCTTTGCCTTGGAAGCTGTTCATTTATCCATCATCCATCACTCTCCATTCATCCATTCATTCAGGCATGCATTCATTCCTGGGGATTAAATCTAGGGCCTCACAGATGCTATACCAGCTATCTGCCGCTGGTTAGTAGAGGAAGTCCTGGAAATTCTTAAAGAAAACAAAGCAAAATCAAGTCATGTAGCTGCTTACTTCCATAGGTTTGAGCAGGGTATAGGGTGCTAAATTTACTTGGGCACTAGCGTGTTCTCTCCATTAAACATCACACCACTATGCCTCTTGCTGTGAACAATACAGTGCTAGAATATAAGCAACATTAATCTTCAATCAGTTCAGCTCCAATTCCTATCAGTGGAATTTGAGAGTCCCATCATGTAAAAACTACATGTAAACCTGCATTTCAGTTTTTATCCATCAGATGTCACCTGAGAAACAGTTTTAAAAAGTAGAGTGCAGTTGCTTTTTATGCAAATGAAAACTCTTACATCTTTTATAAATAAGAATTCGGATGTTCTTATTCTGCTCTATCAGTAGTATTAGAAAGAGGAACACCAGTTAAGAGCCTAGCAGATAAACATTTATTATTGCATTTGGTTTGTTTGTTTCTATATTTAGGACAGAGTCTACAGGGTCTCACTACATAGATCAGACTGTAGTGACTCTCCTGTTTTCAGCCTCCCAGGTGCTGGGATGACAGGAGTGCACCACCACGCCCAGGCTCAGTTGCTGTCTCAGCACCCGGGGGGGGGGGGGGAGGAGCCCAATACTACAGGTCCAGGGAGTGGAACCCGCCCACCCCTTGCAGATGCTTTAATCTGCTGAGCTATTTGGCCAGCCCTAAGATAGTTTTTAATACAGTCAATTTTGTATGATACAAGCAGCTTTTTAAAAAAAAAACCCAATTTTTTTCAGAAGGTAAACTAAAATATACTTTCAATTTCAATTACTTCCTACAATGTGTGAACCCCTGTCTGGTCCCTGCTTACCTTCTGAGCTGCACTCTTCCCACCTGGTTGTCAGCTCTCAGAATATATCAGCACCCCTTTGCATATGTTAGCGCCAAGATAAGCCCCTAGCTCTTCCTTTTCCGTATTCATCAGGATCCTTCTAGAGAT
The DNA here is from genome assembly GCA_004027165.1 of Ctenomys sociabilis. Taxonomy (NCBI): domain Eukaryota; kingdom Metazoa; phylum Chordata; class Mammalia; order Rodentia; family Ctenomyidae; genus Ctenomys; species Ctenomys sociabilis. Next base: position 36,606 of record PVKA01011515.1, on the reverse strand, counting down.
AGTTCAAAGGCCACTTCCTGGGGAAGCTTTCTTCGCTTTCTTCTACTCTGACAAGATTTAGATTCTTTCTAATTGTTCCTTTGTCACACTTGTCCCCATTTGTGATGATTTCAGTAATGTTCTTCCCCTTCTAGAAAGTAACTTCCTCAGGCCAAACCTGTATCTCTGCTATCCAGCACTACTCCATGGCAGTACCCCGCACACGTCTGATGAAGGACCTCTGTGTTACTGGAATTACCTGGCAAGTTAGAGTCCTTCCCTTACTACAACGCAGTCTTGCTGTGGGATGATGTTTGTTTTGTTTATTAGTGGACTCCAATTCCCAAGCACACTTATTGCAGGCATTGGCAAATATTTGTTAGATGAATTCATCAATAAGTAAATATAAATATATTTTATAATCCAAAAATTAGGACATGTTTAGGTAAGTATTTGAAATGAAGACTAACTTTAGACATACAGGATAGAAGACAGTCAAACACAGAAGTATGTCCCACCTATCTTTGTGGTGAAGTGGACTGGAGATGACAAAAATACTGGTTTTTCAGACAAGCCCTAGGTGAAATTACATTTCATTTCCTTTTTAAAGGAAGAATTTCTCACTAGCCTCACTTATTTGCTTAGGAACCGATCAAAATCTCATAAAAAAATCATGATACTGGATCATCTTTTGTTCATCTTTCTTAAGAAACCTTCAGGGACTTTTACCAGCTGGGATGATGCAGAGCTGTTATCTACAGCCTCTGTCAAGGAGCTGGGAGCAAGGCTTGAACAGAGGGACTGTACTTCCAAGTACAGCCACAACATGGCCCAGGGGCCATCCTGAAATGGTTGAATCAGTTATTCCATAATCATTTATTTATTAAATAGTTTTTTGATGAATGAATGTTCAGTGCCAGTTAGAAGGTTTAATTCTAGGGCTACAAAGCCAAAGGACACATGGTCCTTGCCCTTAGGAAACTTACTATCTTCCTGGGGAAGATCAGTCATAGTGGAAGTCCAGTATGGTGCATATAAATATGATTCACAGGGTATTATAGGAATATACAAGCTTGAACAGGTTGGCATAAATTAGAGTTGAGGTAAAGGCTTCCTTTGAAAGGTTCCGTGAAGAGATGACATCGAAGCTTAACTTCCTAAAAGAAGGTACAATACATGATAGTAATAAGACAAGAGAAAACAGCTTACTAGAGGAGAAAATAGCCCAAGGGAGGGCACAAAGAAACAAAACAGGATGGCTTGCTGAGGGAACTAGAGAAAATTCACATAGGTAGAGCACTATTTGATATGGAAGCTGGAGACTTGCCGTGAATCTGGCAGAGCTGACAGGTTAGTTCACCCACCCCCAGTCTCACAGCTCAATCCCCCAGTGAATAATTCTTTTTTTTTTTACAGAGAACGCAAAAATAAGTTGGAGATAGTATAAAGATTGCTCCTAGCACAAGCCACTGTTACGGCAGATGCAGGCTTCCAAGTCAGCAGGAGCTGCCATTGGCAGTTTCCAAGAGAAGATAAGTGGAGCTGCCAAGGTGACTGGGCAGATTCTTGCCCAGGCAAAGGTTCTTGCATCTGTAATATGATACCTTTGCAGCCTAGGTTGCCTTGGAAACCAGAGCCTGGGAAAAAGCACAATCGCTAGTACTTAAGGCAGAGACCGGATCCTAGAGAAGAGTGAGGAAAAGGCAAGCCAGGTCCAACAAGAGCGTGGTCCAACAAGCCGGTGGCAAGTAGAACTGTAATGCTCCATCTCACGGATGAATTTAGCAAAGCTAAATGAACTACTGCATTTCAAGGCAGCCCACCTGGAGAAAGGAGGAGAAAACAATGATCTGCTCTCCTCCTCCCATTCTCTGTGTCCCACGTTTAAGTGTCTTCCAATAAGGCATGAACTCCTCTGGAAAGGTACGACGCAAATTCTCCAGGGCATCGAGATTATTGCACTTCACTAAGGCAAACACTGCCCTGTGTGTTACCACTTATTACCTATGAACTCATTTTATATTTGGAGAATGTTCTAGTGTCTCAGACTCTCTGGACGTTTTAGATTTAAGGATCTAGGGTTCAGGGTCTACACATCAGTCTCATATTAGGGAGTTTTCTATACAGAGGCACCTCACAGAATCCATCAGTGCAGGGAGGAGGAACCCAGCAATGTCAGTGGCTCTAACACTGCTTTCTAGTGTCCAGCTGGGGGCAAGAGCTTGCCTGTGCCCAGGGAGAGCAGCCCTCCTGCTGTGTGACTTACACGTGGTCCCTGGTCTCAGAGCATCCCTCTTTGTTTCTCTGGCCCTCACTGAGATTATGAGAACTATTAAAACCTTTAATAAAAGGATGATGATGACTTCCTAGACTAGCTGGAATTCACTGTGTGACATCTAGAACTCTGAAAAATTCATGTAGCCCACAATATCTTCTGAGTTATCTTCCAGTTATGGTGTACTTCTAATTCTAGATCTGGTTGTCTATGTGAAACAGATATCATTCATTTTTATACTATCTTAGAATCTATAGAGTTCTAGAATCTTAAAAAAGTGTCACACATGCATGTGTGCATGTGCATCTGTCTTTGAGTATATTATATTAAATGTTATAGCATACATGTGTTAGAATTCACACACACACACACACACACATATTATAGCATATATTTGGAGTAGAATTCTGATCTATATAAGGCCATCTTGCCAGTGAATGTATTCTGCATTAAAACATTCTGATCAGCCCCACCTAGACCTTACCCAGAGCTCTATTTCTTTGCCCTCCTCACCTAAAGGTATTATATAAGAGCCTTGGGAGAAGAGAGTTGTAACACAGTCCTTTACTGATTCTGATACCAGCCTTCTGAATTCCCACATTCATTCCCTCAACTACTTCTGGTGAGTTAAAAGTCTTAAGTGAAGGATCAAACTGGTGATCCTTTAGGCCATTATAACCTTTACTCAAGAGGAAATCCCACCAAATTAAAGGGAAGTTTTACCAGGTTCTTTTATTTTTGCTAGTTTTGACTTCTTTTACTTATTACTTTTAAAATTTTTATTAGATCCTTTGTAAAATATTTAAAAAAATTTTTAGGAAAATTTTTTAGGTCCAGTGAGATAGCTTAGTGGACTAAGCACTTGTTCTAGCAAATACAGGGACCAGGGTTCAATCCCTGTCCCACATGCAGTGCTGGCCCCACCCCAGGTGTGCTGAGCTGGTGACTGAGTCCGGGAGTGGTGGCACAGGCCTGTAATCACAGAACTGGGGAAGCTGAAAACAGGAGATCACTAGGAGTCAAAACTGCATAGGGAGACCCTGTACCAAATAAATAAATAGATAAAAGACTTAAAAAAATTTTTTTTTCATTTATGTATTTGGTACAGGGTCTCCCTATGCAGCTTGGACTTGTAGTGATCTTCCTCTTAGCCTTCCCAGTGCTGGAATTACAGGTCTGCATTAGCACACCTGGCTTTGGTGGCTGGCAAGGCACACCCAGGGTTCCAAGGCTGAAGCCAGCATGGATGCAGCTCCAGGGATCGAACCTGGGTCCTTGCACTTACCATGTAGGCACTTAGACCACTGAGCGCTCTCCCCAGCCGTGTAACATTATAATAAGAAGAATAATTACTGTAATTGTTGTAGTACTTCGTGATTTTTGTGTAATGGAGCTGTGGCACACTAGAGACATAAGTAAATTCTTTATAGAGTGACACTTTCCAAATTTCTGTATGTTTTGAGTTATATTTCTGGTTTTTCCTACAAGTTCACTAATCAACTTTATAAAAAGAGAATTTGTGACATAGCTTAATGTTAAGACATCAGGGGACAAAATAAAAGTCGAAAATAGTGACCTGATTTCTCTAGAAATTTCAGAAATTACTGGTTTATAGGTCACTTTTTTTTTTTTTAATACCAGAAGTGTCTGAATAAATTAGGTTATAGCCCGCAGGCTTTTACCTGTCTCACATAAATATCATTTCCCAAGAGGGCCCTTTCCTTCCTGCTTGTGAAAGAATGGACAGGAAGACATTTCAACCTATATAAACTTGATTTTAAATAATCTACCCTCTTCACAACAGAATACAAGCTCATCATATTTGTAAAGTTTGCTTTATAGTTTTATAAAAATGTGTTTCTCTAAAACTTATCATTTGTGGAGATGCCTCTGGGAATGCTCTCCCCCTCCTGTCATTCATCCCATACCTCTTTGTCAACGGACCCTTGAAAAAAGCCGCTGCACCATAACTTTTCATAGTCCTACACTGAGATGTGACCACCTAGTGGGAGAGCCACCTTCGGAAGGTGGAGCTGTTATTCAAACAGGACAGAGAGGACTGCTCAGGGTGTTGGGGCAGCACTTCAAAAAAATTAATTTATAAGACAGTAAGAGGTGGGTCTCATAATATTTGGCTCACTTTTTCTTTAATTTAAAATGACAATTACTAAGTCCACCTTCACTTAATTTGAAGGAATCCTCTATTCTCAGTAGGTGGTAGGATGAGTAAATACTGTATCATTGTCTTTCTCACATGTGAACACACACACAGAGACAAATATACAAATTCAAACACCCACACATGCATTCCTGTAGGAAATTCAAACATCAAAGGGTACAGGGTAATGAGCTACTGTGCCTCCCCCTATTAGATACCTACTCTCTTGATCTGTCATTCTTCCTCTGTAGAAACAACTATTATAACTATTGTTACCTGTTTCCTATTAATTTGCAAAGATATGGTTTCTAAGCAAGCAAATACGTGTATATACATATTATATGTCCTCCTTTAACACAGATACTTACACATTACATACACTACCTATATATTTAATTTTAAAATTTAATATCAGGAACAATTCTGTGTCAACATACATGATTACTTTTGATGAGTGCATATTTGACTATAATAGAGGAAGTGATAATCTGTCAAGCAAATTTCAATTATTTTCCCCCAGTCTAATATAATTATCAACCATAAACTAATTATAAAATAGCAAAATTTGCAGCCAGTGCAAAAAGCAATGAGGAAAAAAAAAAAGAAGAAGCAATGAGGAACAAGGTGCTGGGCCCCTGCCCTTACACACCCTGCAGGACATTCAGCTGTGTGTGGCGCGGATGCCCTCAGTCTATGGCTTTTACCACTTGAATTCGCAACTGGAATTTCCCCTGCATGGTGCTAGCTAAGCACCTGTCAGCATGTCCACCCTCAGTATATATTCAGCAACCAAAGAAACCTAAACATTGTATAGGCATGGGGGTGGGGGGCAAATGCTCAATTCCTGAAGTCACCTGGGCCCTCCAAACCGTGGCGTACTGCTGCTCCTACTCTTCTGTGCATCAGAAGGTCCTATAAAATGGTCTGGATTGCTGTACATTAGCATTGAATCTGCTCCAGTCCACCAATGCTAGTATACCCTGCACATTCTTTGGGGACCAGTAAATAATCAATTCTACATGTGGCCTCTAGCCTTCCAGGACCCCCAGGACCTGGGTACCTCAGCTTACCTCCTACTTGTGGTAAAAGGAGGCCAGTGACACTTCTTGCTTTACTGGAGCTACTTTGGTGTCCTGGCCCCAGCCCATTGACCTGTATTGTTGCTCAGAGCATAACTGCTTCCAGAGACAGCAACATATCCGAAGACTTCCCATTTGACTTATCTGTGGCTAAGCTAGCAGCCAGCAGGTCCACCCAGATCTAGTGCTGACCGATCCTCAGTGGCCTCATAGCCTGTCCTTTGGGCTGGCCTTGCTCACCCATAGCTCCCCTTTTTCTCCTTTGCTGTACAGCTTTTGTAGATCTCAATTTTACATGCTGCTTCACTTCCACATCTCCCAGCCTCGCCAAAACACCCATAGTGCCATGGATCCAGTGATTTGTAAAGGGGGCTAGAAGGACTGTCACTGACCCGAATGTGCCAGCCAGCCACCTCACCAGGATCATACCCGATAGGAAGCCCCTCCTGGTCCTTGTCTTGATCCAAGAAGTTTATATTTGTAATCCCAAAAATACATCATTGGAATCCCATTAAGTTAATTCTAATCTACCACTTCTAGTGCGAATAAAGACACTAAGGCATATTTGTAGTTTTGGGGAGGCAAGGGATCCTAAGTCCAGCCACGGTGATGGTTATCCACAACAAAGGCCTTGACCCAGGGCTGAACCCGAGTTTTATTTTGTCATGAAAGAGGAGTGGCGAAAGGATGAATGACTGAGAATTGCAGGAAGTAGGTGAATACTATGAGCTGGGCTAGGTAGGAGGCTTGCATTTACCTCTTCAATATGCAGAGAGAAGGATATACAGAAAAAATAATTTGCATTATACTATTGAGATAGTATCTAATGTTTTGGGTATTGTGCTTCAGCTTTGATGTGTAATCTTCCAAGCCCCAGGAAGTCACAGCCTCTAATGCAAGGCTCAATCCCAGCTGACAGCATGGAGCACTGGCTGTACATCCTGTCTCAACCCAGCTCATATTAAAGAGCAGCAGGTGTGGGTTATCAGGGAAACATGCATGCCATCTTCAAGACTACCACCAGCACTTCAGTTAGACCAATACGCACTGCTTAAAGCCAATTGAAGGGATAAGGAAAAGTCCTAGCCAGCTCTGTACCTCTTGATACATGGAGATAGGGTCAGGCACAGCCAGAGCGGAGACAAGTGCTCTTCTTTCAAGGAAAGTCACCCAGGTGGTCCTCTATGTGTGTCATCAGCAGTTCCTCATCTGGGCTATGATACTGCAATGCAAACATCATCTGTCACGTGCCCTTTTCATATAGCAGAGTTATCAAGTTTAGATAGTGAACTGCTCAGGCACATCACTTGGCTTCTCCCAAACCAATCAAGCCACTGCCATCGACCCGCTTTTCACAGTATTATTAAATGTTTCTGCAGTCTTCCTCTCTCCATTCTGTAGAATTCCTCTCACTGAGGGAGTGCTGGCTGTGCTGGCTATTTGGGACATCTCCTGTGTGCTTAACTGAATGTTATTTGCCCCATTATCCCACAGCCATAGCAGCCACGCACACTTTTCATCTGTCTTCTACTTTGATTGTTTTGCCAACTCTCACAACTCCAAGGCAGTGTAGATCATGCATATCACATGCCTGGTCCTCCTTCCTGGGCTTGTGGTTCCTCTACCTCCACTTTTTGATGAATAGCCAGCCTCGCATGCAAAACCATGGCATTTTCCTGGGGGTTTTCTAGGACACGAGTACTTACGCCTCTGTAGACATTTCTGGAAAAGGTAGTACTTCCCACACTTCACAACCTGAGCTCTGCAGCAGCCGGTGTTTGCTCAAGGTCCTCCTCTATCTGCTGCAGCTGGTCTACTTGTCAGACAGGGCCATCTGCCTCTAGATTTACGCAGCAGAGGATAGTGAAAAACATCCAAGCCCTGCTGTTTCACGGTGAGGGGGAGGAATTTGTCTATCACTCCAAAGCTTGCAAGACATCCCCACGCTCCAAATGGGTGGATTCCTAGTCTTCCAGGGCCTTCCAAGCCATGCAGAACATGCCTATAGGCAGCCATGGCAAGGTTGTGGTCAGTTATCAGCTGTTCCCTGGGGCTCTGCCTCTCCTTTGGGCACTGTTTCCACAGCCAGTGTGGGACCACTCACCTCGATGTCTCACCCACTGACAATGCCAGTAATTGGCTTGCTTGGGGAACTCACATGTGCAAGACATCAGCAACAGCAGCAGACAGCCTGGAGCTGAGCAGGGCAAGAGCCCAAGAGCTGCCTGAGTCTTTATTGTATATTTTTTTATACAGATTGTTATCATCTATTTACATTCTTACATAGTACCTTAATCAGCCCAAGCATGCTCACCTGTGCTAAGTCATGGTTATATACCTGTATCACACTGTGCACCTGAACTGGACAAGCAGAGTCACGTCATCAGCTGTCCTTAGGTACCCCTGAGCATTGAAGCAGTTTGAGTGGTTTCCCATACCTGGTGTCTCTGAATGGTTCTGAGGAACACAACTGTTTTTCTCTCCCTTATCTTTTGGGACTGTACATAAGTGAGAAACTTTCATTATATGAATTCACCAAAATTTATCTGTAACATCAGCTAGCATTTTAAAATTTAAATAGGCATCATAGAAAAATTCCAGAACAAGACAACATACACAAGAAAATCAATTTCAGTATTGTTGAAGTTGAATAAAACATAGAATATGGTCTTGTCTCACAATGAAATAGTTAAAAACAGAAAAGATCTCTCTATGTATTAATATGGAGAATATCTCAAAATAATATTGAGTGGAATCAGTGAGATATGCCCAGACGGATGCTATTTTTTTAAAACACCTGAATAGTATTTATAGACATTTAGTTACATAGTAAGATTACCAAAATATGTGTGGAAGGATTTATCAGGCTAGTGCTTAACACTAGGAAAGGAAGAACATGCAATGGGAGGTGAGATGTTGGGAAGCCTTAACTGTAATCGCAAATTTGATTTGTTTTTAGGAGGAGGGCTCTGGACCTGGTTCAGTTTTATTTTATTTTAGATTTAGTTTTTTGAGATAGGGTCTAGCTATTTAAAGTGGAATAAAACATAGAATATAGTTTCGCTATTTAGTTCAAGCTGGCCTTCAACTCACTTGAGTTCACAGAGATCCTCCTGCCTCAGGCTCCCAAGTCCTGGGATTATGGTCATGTGCCACCCTCACACCTTGCTTCATTAATTTTCAATGCTGGGGTTTAAGGAGTCTCTCAAAAGAGCCTCTTTTCTCATCTATGTTCTGCACCAAATAAAACAAAGTCAGACTCAGACAGATGGATAAAAGTTATGACCCTTGTTACTTTTTATATAGATGATGGAAATGTGGTTCAGATCTGGAATTCTAAATACTGGTAGTACAGAAATAGACAAGAGTGCTTATTTAATCACCAGCAGGGTTTGAATTGCCATGGAATTTCATATATGAGCCTCTGAAACTTAGTTTTGTATATGGCAATGTAAAGAATATGCTCCCAGGGAGGCAAGCATATTCTCAGAGAAATAAAAGAGCTCAAAGAACACCCCTAAGCACTAATAGTTTCTGTTCCTATACTTGCCAGTGGAGAAAGACCCTCCCTCTTTCCCCTGCACAAGACTGACTGAGACATCAGCAGAAACCAGGACCATATCAATAGTGAGGTCCCTGTATGGAGAAGGAAATCTTAGGAATGCGTAAAAGTACACCTTCAGTTGGACCCCAACGTTTAGCATCTCCTCCTTTATCTTGGAGGTGGTTACATTAGCATCTATTATTTTTAAATGCAAATCGTTACTTATTTTTGTCACCCACTGAAAATTTTAAATTGGAAGACTCCTTAATGTAAATGCTTTACAACTCCACTGAAATCCATTATCTGATGTAGAAACCAGTCATTTGTGGCCATCCTTTATTTCCGTTAAGACTCGCTGTGAAAAACACAAGCACCAAAATAAAATATATTTGGGTGGGCATTATCAAATAAGCTCCTTAAATGCCCTGGAGTTTTTCTAATGGGTTCAATTACTTGCCTTTAGGAAAAGAACCAGATAGACCTTAACATTGTCTTGATTCACATTCAAATTTAAGTGACATTTTTCGACCAAAAGTGGTTGACATTGAAGCTCTCCCGCTGGCATGCTAAGGTAGCTGTGAGCTTGGCTAAATTACTGAATATGAGTATCTGCCTCATTTCTCACCTGCTGGATCAGGATGTTCATTCAAAAGGTTTAAGTAGAGTAACAAATGCAAAGTCCTCAACAACACCCCTGGTATCTGCCAGTGACCAGGAAGTCAACTGACAAGGCTCAGAATCTTTCTCTGTGGGAGGGAGACCAGTTAAGGAGAACTGAAGCTTAAAGCCAGGTCAGCTGAGATCAAGTTGTTTACCTGAGCATGCATTAATGGATAGCATGAGCAGACGAATCTTGGATTTCTTTAATTGCCTGTAGCCCTATCTGGGAGGTAAAAAGAGAAGATGGCCCAAGGCAAGAGCTCCTTGGCTGCTAGATTAGAGATTGTTCAAGAGTATTGTCATTTGAGGTATTTTGCTTGACATTTGGAACTTTCAGATTTGAATCTGGAATTAGATTTATTTTCTTACAGCTGGGCATGATGGTGTCTTCCTGTAATCGCAGCACTTGGGAAGCTGAGGCAGGAGGATTACTGAGTTCAAGGCCAGCCTAGGCTACACTGAACTACATAGTGAGACCTTGCCTCAAAAACGCACAAGTTTTATTTGCTTACTTGATAATTATGTGCCTCCATTAAGTTCTGAGAGAATTAGGAGTGTCTTTTAGTGTAGGTACGTTTTAAGTCATTATTGGATGAATGAACAGATTTTTAGCACACAACCAAAATGTTAATGGTAGCAATGATGCCTGCACTACAAATAAGGTATATGTTCAGGTTAAGCTTTCATGTAGTTGTATTGAATATTACGTGTAGTTTTCTTCTAAATTCAGTTAATTATTTTAATGTTTTCCTCTTTTTCATTTCATTAACGTAGGACTTTTCACATATATGAGCTATGTTTATTTTATAAAAATATAAGCTTTTTAATTGTAACATTCCTATATTAGTGACTGCCTAGTGAAAGCAGGCAGGCTTTGTCCTCAGAGGGAAGCCCGAAGAGCCAGAGGCCTGCTTTCAGTCCAACCTTGGTTCACCTGTGTAAGTAATATAAGGTGCTAAGTCGATTTATCGTTTTGTGTGGAGGATTTGTCAAATTTTATTACAAGTACAAAAGAACTTCTTGCTTTTTTAAAAATCTATTTGGTACAGGATCCCAGTATGCAGCTCAGGCTTGTAGTGATCCTCCTGTTCTCAGCCTCCCTGCACTGAGACCACAGGCATGTGCCACCATAACCAGATTCGGTGGGCTCAGTGTGCCTGGGTGGAGCATGAGGTGCTGCTAATCGAACCCCGGTCTCTGCACTTGCCTAAGCAGGTGCTTAGTCTGTTGAACTATCTCGTTGGCCCCAAAACTTTTTGAAGACCTCTTTCCACAGACAAGTGACATCACTTCTATGTGACAAATTAATTTTTACTTTTTCATGAAATTGTTTCAGGGCTACTCATATTTAAGGTTACTCTCTTTATTGGGTTTTTGTATGTTAATAGTTTTTTTAAATGCATTTAAAAAAATAGGAATGGAATCATAAACAAAAAGTTTAAAAATGTTCTTTAAATTTTTTTATTGGATATAGGGCTTATATTATATAGAATATAGGATTTCAGTGATACTCCTGTCTCAGCCTCCCTAGCACTAGGATTACAGGGGTGTGCCACCATACCTGGTTTCAGGGTAGCATGGTGCTCCCTGGGGCCGGCATGGCATACAGTACCAGGGTTTGAATTAAGGTCCTTGCGCTTGCCATGCATGCACTTAGACTGCTGAGCTATCTCCCCAGTCCCCCAAAATGTTTTTAAGTGACTTTTATTCTCTTCTGAAGGAAAGACATGACATGTTGACTATGATCACTAAGAGACTAGAAGGAAAAATTATCCTCAAGCATTTAGAGAAACTCAGCAGTCAAAAGAAATCTATGTGTCAGTTGACCTTTGAGATGGTTTAATGAAAATTTACAGAGAAGAACATAATTTCTAGTTTGAAAAATGCCTCTATTGACTTCCCAAGTAGATTGTCTAAAAAGATACCATGAGGGAAGAAACAGAACAGTGGCATGAGCATGGGGAAACAAAAGAAAACAAGAAAGTATGCTACCATGAAGCGAATGCTTAGTCTCAGAGATGAGAGACTCAAAGAAAAGGATAGATTAAAACCTAAAAAGAAAGAAAAGAAATATCCCAGTGCTCTAAAGGACAGAGAAGTCCCCCAACATCCTTCATGCTTATTCTTCCAGTATAATACACAGCTGGGCCCACCTTATCATATCCTGGTTGATACCAACTTTATCAACTTTTCCATCAAAGTCAAGTTGGACTTGATACAACTAATGATGGACTGTTTGTATGCCAAGTGTATCCCTTGTGTAATGGCGGAAATTGAGAAATTGGGACAGAAGTATTGAGTGGCCCTAACGATTGCCAAGGATCCACGGTTTGAATGATTACCTTGCACACATAAAGGGACTTACCCAGAGGACTGCTTAGTGCAGAGAGTAGCTCAGCACAAGTGTTACATTGTGGCCACAGTTGACCGGGACCTTAAATGGAGAATCCGGAAGATCCCTGGAGTTCCTATCATGTACATTTCTAATCACAGATACAACATTGAACGGATGCCAGATGATTATGGAGCCCCTCGGTTCTGATTCTTACAGGACAAAGTTCCTCTGCCTCCTTCCAAACAACTTTTTGTTTTCAGTTCATTCAGCATGCTATAGCATGAATTATTCACCCACTTGCTGTATTATCAGCTGAGTATGGTTAAATAAATTCACTTTTTGATGCTTTCTGAAAAAAAAAATAAAAAGATACCATGAATTTGCACTTAGGAGAATACATTTAGTCAGCACATGGAAAGAGTTCTGATTGCCAGCATCAATGGCAACAACAGTAAGAACACCACCAGCACTACTGTATTTTATGTTTGAAAGGAAATTCTAAGACCACATAGTATTTATGTCCTAGTAACAGAATACAATTATCAAGCAAGCAAATACAGAAATAAGATAATTGCAGTCAGTGAAGTGGGCTGTCAATGAAATAAGATAGAAAGGTGTGTTGGAAAATATAAATAAGCAATTTGATAAGTTTCTCAGTGAAGTGCCAGGCCCAGCACATGGGTACGAATCAGCTCTTGTGTGGATGTGGGGACTCAGTGTGCCCAGTGACGAAGGTGCAGCTGCAGACACCTGAAGCAGGAGCACACTTAGCACATGTTGGGAGGAAATAAAGTTTATGCGGCTGACCCAGGGTGACGAGAGGGAGAGCGGCAGCAGGTTATGTTAGGAGGTACAGACAGCACGATCCTGGAATTTGGTTTTGGGCTACAAGGAGAAGACTTTACTTAAGGGAAAAGCATAATGCAATTTGCATTTCAAAGATCACTCTGCATGCTGTATGAGAATAGCTCCATTTTAACCATTGTATGTGCTTGTGGCTGTGGCTGTCATCAATTAATTTAAGAATTCTGCTTGAATCAGTGAAAGAATTATTATTTTCAATTTTTTGAAAATTCAGAGTCATGCATGCTTTTACCCATTCTTCTTCTTTGTAGATTTGACCTCCAGAAATAACAGGGCATTTTTAGGTAATAACTTTTCCTGTTCCCAGAGAAGATGCCCTTAATGACCTAAGATTGAGGAAAATTAGAACATTGTGTTCTGTCTACCTACCATGCACATTTGTTTGTTTGGCCTGGAAAAGCCATCCTGCAAATATGCCAAAAATGAAGATCTTTTGGTAGGTCAGCTGTACTTGATTAACAACAGTGACTCTGTAGTTTTCTGTGAAGGCAGAAACCATATTTTACAGGGTTATTCTGATCTTATGATTCAGAAGTCTGATGACAAACTGTGTGGGTTTTCTAAATAAAAAGGTATCAGAATAATATTTGAAGGATAAACTAAGTATAAGCTGTATTAGACACGTAGTGGGTGGGATAAGTCTGTTCTTCAAGGCATCAGAATGAACCTTAATATCAGTGACCATTGTCAACACTTTCTGAGTACACTGTTCAGATTTGCCAAGCACTCCTCTGAATCAGATGTTGTCAATTTTTTTTTTTTTTTTTTGCAAAGGACCAAACAGTAAATATTTTCTGTTTTGTGCACCACATAAGTTTACACAAGTACTCAACTTTGTTATATTGAGAAAGCAGTCACAGAATCCAAAAAGAGTGAGTGAGGTTGTACTCCAATAAAACTTTATTTCCCAAAACAGAGTAGACAGGATTAGAATGTAATTTGATGACTCTTGACTTACAAAACTGACAAATATGACTGACAAAGGTTAACTTTTTGGCCCTCAGAATAATTGTTATTATTACTCTCAATTTACAGGTTAGCAGCTCATGGCAAGGAGAGGTCATGTAACTGCTCCTGAATGGTCACGTTTGGGCACTGCAGAGCCAGCCCCCTACTCCCAACCATACACAGCAGGGCTTGGGGAACTGAGCCCACACAAACAGTGAGCATTACTGAGCCAGCTCCAAGACCCGTACTTGGTCATCTGTAGACTTCAATGATAAATTTATGAGTATCTGTGTTGATGTTTTCCTTTTTAACCTTATAGAAACAAGATGGTCCCCATAGAATTCTTGGGGTTATTATAATCTTCTTTTCAAAAATAGAGTATATAAAGCGTAGTTAAATCAAAAGTTTATGTGTTTTATAGTTCTGTTTTGTTTCTTTTTTTGTAAAAGTAATGCCTGACTATGTAGCTCAGGCTGGCCTTAACTCACTGTGTAGCCCAGGCTGACCTTGGGCTTACAGCAGTTCTCCTGCCCGGCACCACCACACCAGACAAACCAAAAGTTTCTCCAATATCCTACAGTTTAAGAGCAGCAAATATAAACTTTATTGGGTTATTTCAAAAGTAAATCTGAAAAATCAGAGAACTTGTTTTTTTCTCCCTTCTTTCACTTTTCATTTTTATGTGTGTAGATAGAAAGCAAATCACAGAGACTTCTTTAAAAATATCAAAAAGCACTTGGAAATAAAAGAAACTATTTACAAAAGGGAGACGGAAATGAGGACAAGTGACATAATTTTATGAACAACAGAAGGAAAGAGTCTATAATCAGCAGCAATATTTGTAATTCCATTAGTCAGCATTTGTTAAGCTTTTTTTTTTTTTTTTTGTCTTTTTTGAGACAGGGTCTCACTATGCAGTTCAGGCTGGCCTTAAGCTCACTTTGCAGCTCAGGCTGGTCTAGAACTCACAACAATCCTCCTGCCCCAGCCTCCTGAGTGCTGGGATTATAGGCCTGCGCCACCACGCCCGGCATTGTTGAAGATTTATGTAAACAAGACCTTGTAGTGGATGCTGTGAGGACATGGGAGTCTAACAGTTTAGAATGAAAAGTGTGAGATGCCTTCCAAACACTTCCTATCCAGCCAGGAGATAAGTGAAACACACATGAAGGGATGGAAGAGTGATTCACAAGGGCTTGTACTTTGTGATAATAACTGGCCATGACATCTGTCATGTCTGCCCTCTGGACAGAGAGCTTTGCATGTGTTACTTGCTTGATTCTTATACTTCTGGAAATTCACTGTCAACACTTCCACTTTACAGATGAGGAAACTGCAGTGTAGCTAAAATACATCAATGTTTGGAGCAGTCTGATTTTCCATGTTTACTGGAAAGTCTCCCTTACCTTCATTATCTTTCTCACCCTGAGGATGGAGTGGGCAGGTTCCTCCCTTACAAATCCGCACCCCAGGCTGGGAGGTGCCTGTAAAACGCATTCTTCCTTTGCCAGGTGTGCCACTCCTGTGAGCCACTGCATTGCATTACCACAGCTCCAGGAAGAAGAACACAGATCTTGCCTGCTTTAGAAAACTTGACCTCTTTATCACTATTATTTATCATTATTTTGACCACAAGTGCCTTTTTCAAACCCTTTACATGAAAAAAAAAAATAGGAAAAAAAAAATCCCAAGAAATTGTTGTGATTAAAGAAAAGAATGAAGGAGGAGTCAGTTCCTCCAGGATCCCACAGGTATATTAAAATGCAGGTATTTTTTAAGGTTTCCTTTCCTGGTGCAGCAACCTGCTTCTGTTAGACCCAGCGGGGCCACATGTAATAAAGGTTGTCACCATGTGCCCATGGGCCAGTGCCACCCTCTCAGGTTCTTGTTTTTTAAAGAATAAGGGTTGAACACGCTGTCTAGCATTTGCACTCAAATTCAGATTCTAAGACCCTGAAAGATTTTAATACCTAGAAGAAAGTACAGAAAGAGAAGAAAAAATTTGTCTAAAGTAAGCAACCAGGGTACAGAGAAATTAATTAAAATCCCTCAGCTTCTCAATATTGTTGAGATCTCACTTCAGAATGGAGCTTGTGGTTAGAAATCTTGTTGCCCAGCCCAGGCAGTGGAGCCCGTCAGGATAGGCAGCTCAAGGCATAAGTTACATGGACAAGAAGCTTGCTGGGACCCTTGTACAGGGTTTTAAACAGAAAACTCAGTGAAGTTTGGATCTTAGGATCTCATATGGAACATGAGGACATCTAGATACTTTTTAAAGCAGGCAAATCTTTTAAAATAGATTTTATTGCTTCCAAAAATAATTTTGTATTCTTTGGAGGTTTTCTTTTTACTTTGGCAGCAAATGGTTTTCTTTGATTTAAAGAACATGATAAAAATATATTTCTTATTACAAAAACTAAGTTATACATTTTTTAAGAGAAGGAACTTTGACCTTTTGTATTTCTGATGTGAGTCTTTGATGTGCTTTCAGATTTTGATTTTGAGCCATTAATCCATTAAAATGTTATAAAAACCTATGTCTTCTGTTTTAGACAGAGAGGCTAACATTATAGAATCCACTGGTAGATTTCAGGGTCAGAGATTCCCCAGAGGAAAATTTCCTAGAGAGTTGCTATATAAAATTTTTTAGTAAGTCTGTCTCTTTGACTATCATGAAACACTTTTCTTCTCTTTTTGTAGAGCTGAAAGAGATTAGAATAAGATGCTATATCAAAAACATATGCCTTCCTCTCCAAAACCATTCAATTACTGAGATATGTTTTCTTTCTTTCTTCTTTCTTTCTTTCTTTCTTTCTTTCTTTCTTTCTTTCTTTCTTTCTTTCTTTCTTTCTTTCTTTCTTTCTTCCTTCCTTCCTTCCTTCCTTCCTTCCTTTCTCTCCTTCCTTCCTTCCTTCCTTCCTTCCTTCCTTTCTCTCCTTCCTTCCTTCCTTCCTTCCTTCCTTCCTTCCTTCCTTCCTTCCTTCCTTCCTTCCTTCCTTCCTTCCTTCCTTCCTTCTTTCCCTTGCAGACAGGATCTTACTATGTTGTCAAGGTTGTTCTCTAATTTCTAGGCTCAAATTATCCTACCTTCTCAGCCCCCTGAGTATTGGGGCTATGGCTGTGGGTTATCAGTTCCAGCTTAAAATACATATTTTAAGGATCTCACTGGGTCCTTAAATTACTCAGGCTGAGTTTAAATTTGTAATCTCCCTGTCTCAACCTTTCAGAATTCTGGGATTATAGTTGCGTGTCACCACATTTATTTAATCTCCTTTTTCTAAATGATACACTTAGTGCTGTAAATTTTCCTGCCAGGACTACTTTAACTGTGGCCTACATATGTCTATATGTTGTACTCTTATCTTAATTCAGGTCAGTGTATTTTTTAAAATTACTCGTGAGACTTTTTCTTCCCTCATAGATTTTCTAAAAGTACTCTATATTGCTTAGTTTCTAAATGCCTGAGAATTTCCTGTGCCTTTCTGTATTTAATACTATTGTGGGCAGAGGATACACTCTATTATTTCAATTTTAAATTTTGATGTAGCATGACTTAGGATGTGCTTTAGCTAATACATGTTCTTTGAGTACTTAAAAAAATTTTATCTGCTATTGTTATAGAATGTAATAAATGCTGCTTAAGTCTGATTGGTAGATGGTGATATTCTTTGTGGATTCTCTATCTATCCATTTTATCAATTTGTCTAGCTACTGAGAAAGGGAATTGAAATCTCCAACTTAACGGAGAATTTGTCTATGCCTCTTTTCAATTTTTAAACTTTTTGCTTCATATGTTTTGCTCCTCTGTGTTTTTGATGGGTATTAGTTATAGCTGAGTAAGTCAAAAATAGTCCAGGTTCTTGTGTATGACAAAGAAATAATTTCCAAGCATACACCTTGTAGTATGTCGTAAGTAGCTATATTTAGTGAAGATCACAGGATGGTAGTAGGCACATGGAGAAGAGTGAAGGGGAAAAGAAGGTGAAGGAGAAAAGGGTCTCCAGTGTAAAGGAGGAAAAAGAGACTTGATAACTCAAGCTTTCAGTATTTATAGAATCAGATACCACTGCTTCAAGGTGCTCCCCGCATTGTCTCTCTCTCTCTCACTAATGTCAGCAATCTGCAAGACTTTCTAAACTTGAACAATCATTGCAGGGTGACATGTTTATGGTTAAAGGGAGAGAAGGGAAGCGGCTCACACAACCTGCATGGCATTTACAGTTGAACGAAGGGAAGGGAGTGATTCACTCAGCCCCTTTGTCTCTAACTATAGTATACACACTTGTGATGAATATGTTTTCTTGGTAAGATTATCCTCTCATCTTTATGAAATGTCTCTCTTTGTCACTGATGATTTTCTTTGCTCCGAAGTCTACCTAATCTATAACCATTTGTTATTGTTTATCTTTAGGTATCCCCCAAAGCCTCTTGCAGTCACAGGGCAGGCTTCTAGAGTTTGTAATGATTGCATGATGCATTGCTGGGATTATGGGTGTGAGTGCTACACCAGCCCTGTGGTAGGTAATCCCCATACAATATAAGGGAGAGGGGCTTGCTAGCTGCCATGATCACTGCTCCTCCCTGTGCTCTTTGCTGTTTTCCACCACCATGAGCTGCTGCCCTCTGCCATGTGCCACTCGACCTTGGAGCCAGCTGAGTATGGACTGAAACCTTCACTGACTGTGAGCTAAATAAATCTTTCCTTCCTTAATTTTGAGTGTTGGGCATTTTGTCTCAGTAGCAACAACAAGAACAACTAAGACACCATTATAATTACTTGTACTTTATAAGGGCTAGTCTTTACAATGATATATCTTTTGTAATCGTATGTGTCTTTCAGCTCATTGTGTGTGTGTGTGTGTGTGTGTGTGTGTGTGTATTCAAGAATCAAAGTAAGGATCCCATGTTTGCCAGGCAGGCTCTGTGCCTCCGAGCTATATCGTCAGACTCCTTAAGCTGATCTTTATTGTTGCACTTGAGACAAGAACCTCAACATATGATTGAGTCATGTTTTCAAATCTGTTTTACCAATTTCTTACTCGATGTGTTCAGACCATTCACATGTAGTGCGATTACTGAGCTTTTAAGACATAATGCTGCCATTTTACATTGTTATGTTCTCTTGATTCTGTTTCTTCTTTTCATTTGTGTGTTTATTTTTCCTGTATTCCTATGGATTACTTGAACATGTTTAAGAATTCCATTTTAATATAAGGTCAGGTTTTTAATGTGTTTTTTGTATGATTTTTGGTAATTGTACTAGGCATTAAAACTTTTATTGTAGTCTGCTATTGCTATCATTTTATGAATTAAGTGAAGCATAGATAACACACTATTTTACTCTTTCTCATTTTTAGTATGAATTTAGAATATTTTCAGTACATTTGGAATCATATCAGTGTCATACTTTTTCTTTGGACCTTCAAACATAGCTTATAGAACTGAAATGGATAAGGCTATATATAACTTTTTATTTTAAAGAGAATATAATGGAGAGAAAACATTCTCTCAGACTTTCACAGAGAGCAAATTGGTTAAGCAATGGCCGTGACTCATCCACATGGCTGACACTGACAAAGGATCTACAAAGTGTGGTACAGGGTTGTAGGATAAAACCTGAGGGTACTTGACTGACCTTGTCAGACACAAAAGTTAGATTTCTTGTTATGTAGGTCTTGCTTTATCTTGGTCTTAACCATCCAGCAGAAAAGTATAAAAATGTGGTATATAAAGTAAAGCCAGACAGAGCAGAGACAGTGAGGAGGCTTGCATCTGGCTCCCGCTCTCACAGCCATTGCAGTACATTGAGCTCCATAGAGACAGCACCGGGGCAAGTGAGAGCCAGACGGGCACTGGGCGCCTCTGTACCTCGCTGGGGAAAACAAGTAAACATGGGCAAAGGAGATCCTAAGAAGCCGAGAGGCTAGATGTCATCATATGCATTCTTTGTGCAAACTTGCCGGGAGGAGCACAAGAAGAAGCACCCAGATGCTTCCGTTAACTTCTCAGAGTTTTCTAAGAAGTGTTCTGAGAGGTGGAAGACCATGTCTGCTAAAGAAAAAGGAAAATTTGAAGACATGGAAATACCAGACAAGGCTTGTTATGAAAGAGAAATGAAAACTTATATTCCTCCTAAAGGAGAAACAAAAAAGAAGTTCAAGGGTCCCAATGTGCCCAAGAGGCCTCCTTTGGCCTTCTTGTTCTGTTCTGAGTATCGCCCAAAAATCAGAGGAGAGCGTCCTGCCTCTCCATTGGTGATGTCGCAAAGAAACTTGGAGAAATGTGGAATAACACTGCAGCAGATGATGAGCAGCCATACGAGAAGAAGGCTGCTAAGCTGAGGGAGAAGTAGGAAAAGGACATCGCTGCCTTCCGGGCTAAAGGAAAACCTGATGCAGCAAAAAGGGAGTCGTCAAGGCTGAAAAAAGCAAGATAAAGGAGGAGGGGGAGGAAGATGAGGAAGAAGAGGATGAAGAAGAGGATGATGATAAGTTGGTTCTAGCGCAGTTTTTTTTTTCTTGTCTATAAAGCATTTAACCCCCCTGTACACAACTCACTCCTTTTGAAGAAAAAAAAATTGAAACGTAAGGCTGTGTAAGATTTGTTTTTAAACTGTACAGTGCCCTTTTTTTTTTTTTTTTTTTTTTTTTTTTTTTTTTTTTTTTTTTTTTTTTTTTTTTTTTTTTTTTTTTTTTTTTTTTTTTTTTTTTTTTTTTTTTTTTTTTTTTTTTTTTTTTTTTTTTTTTTGTATAGTTAATACACTACCGAATGTCTTTAGCTACCCCTGTCCTGGTGGCATTTTCAATAACCACGAACCTTACCTGGTACAGTATGGGGGTTGTACATTGGCATGGAAACTTAAAGCAGGTTCTTGTTGGTGCACAGCACAAATTAGTTCTGTATGAGGATGGTAGTTTTTCATCTTCAGCTGTCTCTGATGCAGCTTATACAAAATAATTGTTGTTCTGTTAACTGAATACCACTCTGTAATTGCAAAAAAGTTGCAACTGTTTTGTTGACATTCTGAATGCTTCTAAGTAAATACAATTTTTTTATTTAAAAAAATAAAGTAAAGCCATATTAATACACTAAGCTGTGAAGGGCTCAAGTCAACAACTTCTGTGGATAACCCCTTTCTATTGTGGACTGCTGGACTGTGTTGGATTCTTTTGCTGAATTCATGCACCTATAGTATTTAGATGCCAATAGAATACCCTTCTCTGACAGGACTAAACAAAAAAAGGGGCTACAAAGGAAGGACCATTTTGTATTTCTATATACACAATAGGATAGATATACAGCTACTTTAGCTTAACTCAGTGAGAAGACTTGTACTAATAGTGTCTGTACTATTAGTCTGCTTCTTGTGTTACAGATAACTACTAAGAAGATCCCAATGTGCAAGGTATTAATATTGAAACTGTCCTTTTTTTAATTTTTATTTTATTGAAGTACAAATATCAATGAGACAGTTTTAAGATACCTTGACAAGATGGATTTGATAAATTAATACACTGCAAACTGTTTTCATAATGTTCTGGCATCATAGAAGGTGCATACATGACATTATACTTACAGACATTATTATAGCGTATGTCTCTTATCAGTAAATTAAGAGAGTGTAGCTGTTTGGGTATCTTATTTTTTATACCTGAGTTACATCAAAGATTCAGTAATTAATACTTTCTACCTTGTTATTTTCCTAGTGGTTGTCCATAGTACTAGAAGCTGACATAATATCCTGTTCAACCACCATTAGTGCAAATCTTGCCTGAAACTGTCCTATTAATCAGCTTTGAAACTATCTCATTGATATTTGTTTCTCAATAAAAAACATTAAAAAAATAAAATAAAAAGAATATAAAACAATAAAAATGATACACTTTACAAAGCAAAGTGATAGAAATTAACAATGGTTATTTTACTGCATATTGTTATCTTCAGAGTAGTTTTTCAGATTATGAAATATAATGTACAAAATTGATCAAACAATACAAGCACTGTTTTTTTCAATTAACTAATAGAAACTAGTAGTGCAATTACCTTAGCTATTGATATGTTTTTTTCTTCCTTCTTTTCTCCCACCCCAGTTGTTTTTTCCAGCAGTTTCTTTCCTTTTCACAATATTTATGATATCTTTCAGATCTTTTTTACTGTTTCTTACAGTATAGAGAAAATATGATGTTTATACATGTGAGTGAATTATTTTACGAGTATGGTCACTAGTTGCATTCATTTGCCCATAGAAGTCTTGAGTTTATCTTCCTTAGAGATGAGTAGTACTGCATTGTATAAAAATACTACATCATTTTATCCATTTCTTGGTTAATGGGCACTTGGATTGTTTGAAAGATTTAGCTATTACAAACTGTGCTGCCATCAACATGGGCATACATAGATTGCTGTGGTATGATGTCTTCAATTCTTCTTGAATAATACCCAGGAAAGGAATAACCGGGTGGAATAACACTTCTAATCCTAGCTTCTTGAGGGATTTCCACACTGATTTCCATAGCGGTTGTACCAGTCTACACTCCTGTGAACTATGGAGAAGGTTTCTCTTTCCCTAGAGTCCTTCCAGCATTGTTATTGGTTGATTTCTTGATGATAACCATTCTTTATAGGTCAGACAGCATTTCAGCTTTGTTTTAATTTGCATCTCTTTAAAGACTAACGATGTTGAATATGTTTTCGTATATTTATTTTCCATTTGTATTTTTTCCTCTCAGAAGTATATGTTCATCTCAGATACCCATTTTTGGACTGGATCTTTGAATTTGTGGGGCCTGGTTTTTAAGTCTTTATATGTTCTAGAGAGGCCCTTTGTTTAATTTTTCCCAATTTGACAATTTTCTTTTTATTCTATTGGTGATTTTCTTTGATGTGTGGAAACTTTTCAAAATGTGAAATTTGAATTGTTGATCTTTGAAGTATTTTCCATGTAATTTGGTTTTAGTTCATGAGCTCTCAAACTATCGCTGTCTTTAAGATTTCTACCTACTTTGCCTTCTAGAAGATTTAGTGTTTCAGTTTTAATATTTAGATGTTTTTGACTGTATTTTTGCACATGTGATAGACATGAGTCTAATTTTAGTCTTAGGCATGTGAAAGCCAGTTTTTCCAGCTTTTTTCTGCATCTATTGAGATGATCATGTAATTTTTGTCTTTGGCTCTATTGATGTGCAGAATGTGCTATATTGGATATATTAAACTGTCCCTGTATTCCTGGGATGAATCCCACTTGGTCATGTTGTCTAATCTTGCTGATTTGCTGCATTCTGTTTGCTAGTATTTTATTGAGGATTTTTGCATTTATGACCATCAGGGAGATTGGCTTACTTCCCTTTTTTGGTTAGGTCCTCTGGTTTTAGTATCAGAGTTATACTTCCCTCCAGGAATCATTTTGGGAGAATTACTTTCCTTTGAATTTCATTGAAGATTGTGAGTGGAATTAACATTAGGTCTTCAAATTTCTTTTTCATTTATTTAATGTAGTTGGTTGTTACAGGGTCTCACTATACAACTTGGACTAATAGTGATCCTCTTGTTTTCAGCCTCCCCAGCACTGGAATTACAGGTATACACCACTACACCCAGATTCTTTGGCCAGCCTAGCCTGCCCTGGGGGTGGAGCAGGCATGTGGTTCCAGAAATCGAACCATGGTTCTTACACTTGCCTACACTTGCCTCAGCAGAAGTGTTAGTCTGCTGAACTATCTCGCCAGCCCCTTTGTTTCAATTTCTTGTAGAATTTGGCTGTGAATCTGTCAGGACCTTGCCCTTTCTTTGTAGTTAGGTTTTTGATTACATTTTTAATGTCATTCACTGGTATTGGGTTATTAAGAACTTTTGTTTGTTCTTGATTTGGATTTGGTAGTTTGTATGTATTTAGGAATTTGTTAATTTCTTCTGTGTTTTCCATCCTGCAAGAGTAAAGATTTTCCAAATAGATGTTGATGATCTTCTGGATTTCTATAGGGTGTGTAGTGATTTTGCTTTTTTCATTCCTCATTGCATAAATTAGAATTTTTTCTTTCCTTTTTTTGATAAAAATGACTAGGGATTTATCAGTTTTACTTATTCTTTCAAAGAACTAACTCTTTGACTCATTAATTCTTTCTATTATTTTCTTTGTCTCCATTGCACTTTAAAATTTTTTTCTTTCTTTATTTGGTATAGGGTCTTGCTATGCAGCTTGGACTCATAGTGATCTTCCTGTTTCAGCGTCCCCAGCACTAGGATTCAGATGTGTACTACCATGTCTTGTTTTAGTGGCTAGCTTGGTGCACCTAGGGTGTAGGGGCCAGCATGGTTCACAGTATGGGGCATCAAACTGGAGTCCTCACACTTGCCAGTCAGGCACTTAGATTGTTGAGCTACCTTCCCTGCCCTGTCTCTATTGCATTTATTCTCCTCTAAGCTTTATAATTTTGTGACTTCTTTGAGCTTTGCGCTTGATTTGCTCTTGTTTTTCTAGGAGTTGAAGTGTAGACTTTGGGCTTGTTCTGTTTTCCTGATGTCAAAATTAATTGCTAGAAATTTCCCCCTTAAGATAGGTTTCATTGCATCCCACAGGTCCCAGTAAGTTGTGTCTGCATGGGAGGTGCCTCCTGGTCTTTGTCTCAGTCCAAGAAATCTGTATTTATAATCCTAAAATACATTATTGAAATCCCACCAAGTTAATTCCAATCTACCATTCCCAGTGCAACCCACAGTGAAAAATAAAGACACTGAAACATATTTATAATTATGGGGATGAAGATGGCTTTTTGGAATAAAAAGGTTTTATTCAGTCATAAAGGACGCTTGGCTTGAGGATGAATGACTGAGAATGGTGGATAGTAGGCGAGTACTATGAGCTGAGCTAGGTAGGTGGCCTGCATTTACCTCTGTCATATGCAGAGAAAAAGATGTGCAAAAAAGTACTTTGCATTATTCCATTGAGATAGTATCTAATGTTTTGGGGTCTGGTGCTTCAGCTCTGATGTGTAATCTTTTAAATCCCAGGAAGTCATAGCCTATCTTGAGGCTTGATCCCAGCCCACAGCGTGGAGCACTGGCTCTTCATCTTCTTCAACCTGGCTTATATTAAAGAGCAGCAAGTGTGAGTTATCAGGGAAACATGTATACCATCTTCAAAGATTACCACCAGCTACCTTGGCTAGACCAATATGCATTGCTTAAGGCCAATTGAAGGATAAAGAGAAGTTCTAGCCAGCTCTGTGCATATCAATACAAGGAAAAAAGGTCAGGCATAGCCAGAATGGAGACTCTCACTCTTCTTTCAAGCAGAGTTGCTCAGATGGTCCTCTACATATCTGCATTTTCATTTGATTTCAAATGTTGTTTAATTTCTCCTTTTTATTTTTATTCATTTTAATGAGAAAAAAGATAAAATAGCAATGAAACTGTTTCAAAACAGGTTAGTAGGACAGCTACCATAATTAATGTGTTGTATATTGTTATCTTCATAGTAGCTATTCAGAGGACAAGATGCAGAAATGGTATCTTAACCATCCAACAGAAAAGTGTAACCATGAGGTATAAAAAGTAAAGCTATATTAATCTGCTGAGTTGTAAAGGCTTGCATCAACAACTTTGGTCAATTGCCAGTTGTGCTGATAACACACTACTATTATGGACAATTGGATTATATTGGGATATTTTGCTGAATTCAAATACCTACAATCTTTGGACTGGCATCAAGTATTAAAAGGTCCTTTAAAGACTTCTCCAAATATGTCTTCCCTAATTTCTTTAATTTCATTCATCTGTGAACCATTGATTGTTCAGAAGAGTACTGTTATGTTTCCATGTTTTTATAAAATTTTTGCTGTTTATTTTGTCAATAATTTCCAGTTTCAGGGCCAGGGAGATGGCTCAGTGGAATAAGTGCTTCCCTGGCAAGCTCAAGGGCCTGAATTCAATCCCTGATTTGCAAAAAAAAAAAAAAAAAAGAATTCCAGTTTCATTGAACTATGGTCCGACAATATGCATGGAATAATTTTGATTCCTCTGCATTTACTTAAGCATGTTATATGCTATCACTGAGCTGTCTCGCCAGCTACAATTATATTATTGCTCATTAGACATTTTATGTCTGTTAAAATTTGTCTTATATAGTTGGTGCTCCTACATTTGATGCACATTTATTTATAACTGTTATCTCGTTCTCTTGCAGTTTTCCTCAAACAAGTATGTAGTGACCTTCTTTAGCTCTTTTAGTCATGGTTGGTTTGAAGTTGACATTGTCAGCAACAAGAATAGCCACATCTTTTTTTCTGGGCTCTTGTTACATAGAGCATTGTATTCCATCCTTTGACATTCAGTCTATAAATTTCCTTTTGAGCTAAATGTGTTTCTTATATAGAACATATTGTCAGATTTTGTTTCTTGATTGACTCTGCCAGTCTGCTTCTTTTGATTGGAAAATTGATGGTTATAACTGATATGCATTGGCTTATCTTTGTCATGTTGTTTTCTTGTAATCCCAGTGCTTGGGAGGCTGGAAACAGGAGGATCACTATGAGTCTGATCTGTGTAGTGAGACCCTGTACTAAATACATTTAAAAAAGTCTGTCAGTACTCTTTGTAGGGTTGGTTTGTTTGTCATGAATTTCTTTGGCTGTTCTTTGACTTGGGAGTAACTTATCGCTCCATTAAATAGTTTTGCAGGGTACATTAATCTGGCTTGGAAGTTACTTTCTTTCAGGACCTTTAATCTCACTGCAAGCTCTTCTTGATTTAATGGTTTGTTTTGAGAATGTGCCATGGTTCTAATGGGCTTTTCATTATTGGCAATCTATTTCTTCTCTGTAATAGCTTTTAATATTCTGCTCTTTTGCTTTATTTTTGGAATCTTGATTATTTTGTGTCTGGGTAAAGATTTATTTTGATTATGACAATCTGGAGCTCTATGTGCCTTACTTTTTTTCCATGTCAGATTCTTTTCCCATGCTTGGGAAATTTTCTGCTAATACTTCTGCAAACAATTTTTTTTAATGCCATTTGTGTTAGCACCAGCTGTTTCATTGATACCTGTGAGTTTTATATTATTTTTCTTTACATCATCTTTTAGCTATTGTATTATTTCCTGATTCCTTATTCTTTTTAGGAGATTTTCATTTCATGTTCACTAGCTGCCATGCTATCTTCAAGATCTGAAATTCTATCTTCTGATTCATTGAAGTGGTTTTGCCAGCTTTCAATGGAATTCTAAATATGCTGGATATCTGTTTGAATCTGTTTCATGCATTCTAGTTCTTTTTGGTATTCTTTATTCAATGTTTCCAACATTGTTCTATTTACTTCTATTTTTTAAATCTGTCTTCCTTAGATGAAGGAAGCAGTTCTTTCTTTTCATGGTCGTTGTAATTTCCTTTTTTACCTGAGAGATTATTTCTGATCTGATTTCCTCCATCGCCTCATGGAGTTTTTTTCTTTGCTTAATTTTCTATTATCTCAGATGTGTACTTTCAAGTTCTTCTATGATCTTCTCCCATGGGCTTATTTTAGGCAGGCTGGAGCCCTGAAATCACCTTGTTGTCCTTCCTTTTGTCACTTTTGAAGCTTCCAGTGTTCCTCTTGACTCTGCAGTTATGGTATGGGTGCAGGGTGTAGGTGAGCAAGACTCTCAGGAGAGTGGAAGGGTTGGGATGGCTCATCAAAACTACCACTGTTGGAGTTCAATGTGGCTTCTAACTCAGTGGGGGTGGAGCAAGCTGCAGCTCAAGAAGGATTTGATGAGTGCAGGCTAAAGTTCTGCAAGGCTCTCTCATCCATCTTCTGGTAAGGATGGGTCGGTGCAGGGTAGGGCTCACCCAGGCTCCAATAGGTTCCTGTAGTAGTCTTCTGGGCACTGATTTTAGGTCCTTGGGGCAGGTGATGGTGTCAATCGCGGGTGGCCAGGGCTCTGCCAAGCTCTGGTAAGGGAGAGGGAGTTGGGGCAAAATTAACCAGGTGCCCAATGCAGTGCTCCAGGTGACGGTGGGCAGCCAGGGCTCCGCTGAGCTCCAGCAAGGGTGTGGGCGTGGCTGGGAGGGGCGCACGAGATCCTCCCAGCAGTGTTTGGGGTAAGGATAAGCAGCTGGGACTCAGAAGAAGTCTGCTGATAGTGATGGTAGTGATCTAGGCCCGCAGGTCCCCTGTAAGTCTTCATCTCCTGGTGAGGATGGGCGGCAAAGACTCAGAAGAAATTTGGTGATGGTGAGGGTGACGGGGCTGGGTCCACCATGTCCCCTAGAAGTCTTCATCTTCAGGGTGAGGATGGGTAGCTGGGACTGGAAAATTCTTAGTCTCTTGGATATCTGTTTGAATCTATTTCATGCATTTTGTCTTTTCCTGTATTGTTTGCTCAATGTTTTCATCATTTTTCTATTTTCTCCTGTTTTTAAAATCTATGTCTTCTTTAGATGTGCTGAACAATTATTTTATGATTGTTATCATTTTTTCATTTTTTATCTGAGAGATTATTTCTGATCTGATTTCTTCTATAGCCTGATGGAATTGTTTCTTTCTTTCTTCTTTTTTCATTTGTGTATTTAGTACTGGGTCTCACTACGCAGATTGAACTTGTGGTGATCCTCTCCAACCCTCCCCAGCACCTGGATTACAGGTGTGCACCACTACTCCTGGACTCTGTTGCTGCCTCAGTGCACCCCAGGGGTGGGACTGACATAGCAGGCTGGACTGGGGATTGAACCCTAGTCCCTGCACTTGCCAAAGAGGGGGTTTGTCTGCTGGCCCTGAAATTGTTTGTTTACTTCAGTTGCTATTATTTTAGAAATTTCAGATGTGTGACTTTCCGTGCTGCTATGACCTTGTGTCCTAGACCTGTTCTGGGTTGGAAGAAGGTATGAGATTACCTTTTGCTCCTTAATTTTGACATTTTGGAAACTCCCACTATTCACCCAGATTCAGCAGCAATGGTAGGTCCAGGGTGTACATGAGCAATGTTCCCACAATAAGGAGAGGGCAATGTAAGCTGCCCGAACTTCCTGTTATTTAGGGTTCTGCATGGCTTTGCCTCAGTGTGTGTGTGTGTGTGTGCGTGGGGGGCGGGGTTGGGGGTGGGGTGGACCACAGCTGAAGAAGGTTCCCATGATCAGGAGGGTGGGTCCAAGTTCCATAAGGCTCTTGTGGTGGTGAGCGAGCAGGGTAGGGGACACCAAGCCTCCTGCTGCTGGTGGCAGCAGAAGCTCAGTCAAGCTCAAGTAATAGTGGGCATGGCTGGGCTCACTAGGTCCCTGTAGCTACCCTGAGTCCCCCTGCCTTCTGTGATGGTAGGAGTGGGGGCCTGAGCCAGTGATGGGGGCTGAGCTCTGGCGGCACCGGGGAGAGGCCCTAATAGCTGTACTGTGTCGGTCTGCCTTCTATGACACTTGGAGAGGCAGCCACAGCTCAGCCGAGCTCCAGCGAGGGTGGGAGGAGGGGGTGAGGCAGGGCTTGGCAGATTCATTGCTGCAGCTGTTCTGGGACTGCCTGCCTTCTAAGGCAGTGGGAGAAGTGCCTGCGCTCAGCTGAGCTCTCACCATGGTGGGTTATGTGTTTTCTTTTCACTCTGTTGGTGATTTCTTTAGCTATGAAAAAAAATTTTTACTAAGATGAGATGCCAGCTGTCAATTCTTTGAAGTACTTTTGCAGCAATTTGGTTTTTGTTCATGAAATCTCTGCATACCCCTAAGTCGTCAAGATTTCTACCTAATTTCTCTAGTAGTACATCTAGTGTTTTAGTCTTAATTTTAAGATGTTTGATTCATTTTGAGTAGTTTAGTGCATGGTGATAGCCATTGGTCTAGTTTTAGGCTTCAGCATGTGGAAAGCCAATTTTTCCAGCATTGTTTATTGAGGAAGCCATCTTCCAGTGGACATATTTGATCCTTTCGTCAAAGAGGAGGTGGCTGAGTGTTTGTAGTTATTTCTGAGTCTTCTGATCTGTTCCACTAATCCTCAGGTCTTTTATTGTCAGTACCATGCTGATTTTGTCATGGTAGTTTTCTAGTATAATTTCGGGCGTTGTAATGCCTCCTGCCTTTGTTTGTTGCCCAAGCGTGCCTTTGCTATTCTAGCTTTTTGTTGTTGTTGTTGTTGTTGTTCCAGATGAATTTTCATGTTTTTTGTAGGTCTATGAGGCATGATTGGGATTACATTAAATCTGTGTAGCAGTTCTGGGAGTAGAGCCACTTTTACAATGTTGGTTCGACCTATCCATAAGCCACGAATATCTTCCTGTTTTCTGAGATGCTCTTCGATCTTTTTTCAGAGCACTGTAATTTCAGTATATAGATATTGCTACTTCATTTTTGATTGGTTATTAAGTAATCAGTGATTTTTAATTTTTTGGATGTTATTGTGAAGGGTATGGTTTCCTTAACTTCTCTCTCAGTGAGTTTATTGTTTGTGTGCAGGAATGCTACTGATTTTCCAGTGTTGACTTTGTGTCCAGCTATGCTATGCTACTGAATTTGGTTATAAATTTGAGCAGTATTTTAGTGCAGATTGTGGGGGCCTATATTATATAGAGTATCATGTCATTGCAAATAATGGTAATTTAACTGCTTTCTTTATCATTCTTCTTGTATTTATTTCTCTCTCACCTAATTTCTCTGGCTAATACTTCCAGAACTATATTGAATAAGAGTAGTGACAGTAAAAATCCTTGTCTTGTTTCTGATTTTAGAGTAAAAGCTTTAGTTTTTGTTCATTTAGCATGAATATTTCCAATATTTCTTTGCTGATTTTTGTATAATTGATTGATCTTTTCATTACAATCGGGTATTAAGGCCTCCTGTTAAGATTGTGTTATTACTTATTTTATTTTTCATATCTATTAATATTTATCTTATATAGTTGGGTGCTCCCACGTTCGATACATATATATTTATGATTACTATCCCTTCCTCTTGAAGTTTTCCCCTAACAGGTATGTAGTGACCTTCTTTATCTCTTTGATTATTCTTAGTTTGAAGTTCACACTGTCTGCCAGCAGAATAGGCACTCCTGCTTTTTTCTGAGTTCCCATCTTACAGAGCATCCTTTTTTCTCCTTCGACTTTCAGTTATGAATCTTTTGAGTTAAATGTGTTTCCTGTATATGGTACATTGTTAGATTTTGCTTCCTGATCCACTCTGCCAATCTGTGTCTTTTGATTGTTGAATTGAGGCCATTTATAATAATGATTCTAACTTTATTGCATTATCTTTTCCATGTTATTTTCCTGCTGTTGTTTCCCTACTTTTGCCCTCTAATTGCTTTTTCTGCCTGGAGGCTTCTTTCTTACGTTTTTCTTGGAATTATGTTCATTTTTCTCTCTTTCTAGTGTATCTTTTAGTATTCTTTGTAGGATTGGTCTGGTAGTCATGAATTTCTTTAGTTCTTCTTTGTTATGGAAATATGTTATTTCTCCATTAATTTTGACAGATAGATTTGCATGTACATGAACCTTGGATGGAAGTTGCTGTCTTTTAGGACCTGAAATGCTTCTCTCCAAGCTCTTCTTCACTTGAATGTGTTGAGAAGTCTGCCACGATTCTGAAGAGCTTTCCTTTAAGGTCATCTGTTTCTTTATTTTAATAGCTTTGAATAGTTTCTTCTTATGCTGAATTTCTGGGCTCCTAATTAGTGTATGTTTCAGTGTAGATTTGGGTTATGGCTAATTGGAATTCTCTTGCCTCACTAATCTGTGTGTCATATATTTTCTCATGTTTGGAAAATTTTCTGGTATTACTTCTGCAAATAGCGTATTTATAACATTTGTATTGACTCTTGCTTTTTTTCTTAACATCTGTCAGTTTTACATTGTTTTTCTTTGCATCATCTTGCAGCTGTTGCATTGTTATTTTCTGGTTTCTTGTGATTTTTTATGAGATCTTTCCTTTCGTGATTGTTAGCTGCAATTCTGCCTTTAGGGTCTGTCTGAAAGTCTATCTTCAGTTTCATTCCAGTGGTTTTGACAAATTGAGGTAATGTTGATTTTGTACTTTAGACAAAGTCTATAGTTATATATTAAAGGTTTCCATCATTTTCCTGTGCTTCTTTATCTATGTTTTCTTTAAATATACTGAGCAATTCTTTCATTACATTGTTTTTTCTTCCTTCTTTCCTTTCCTCCCTGCCTGCCTGCCTCCCTCCCACCCTCCCTCTTTCTCTCCTTTCGTTCCTTCCTTCCCTCCTTCCCTCCTTCCCTCCTTCCCTCCTTTCTTTCTTTCTTTCTTTCTTTCTTTCTTTCTTTCTTTCTTTCTTTCTTTCTTTCTTTCTTTCTTTCTTTCTTTCTTTCCTTCCTGAGAGATTATTTCAGATCTGATTTCATCTGTAGCCTCATGGAGTTGTTTATTTACTTCAGTTGCTATCATTTCAAAAATTTCAGGTGTATGTTCTCTAATTTTTTTCTATATCATGTCTCCTGGACTTGTTATGATTGGGTTGAAGATCTGAAATTGCATTTTGCTCCTTCATCTTGACATTTTCTATTTTAAAAAGTCTGTATTTTGTTTTCTGTGATAATCCTTGTGAGTTTTGATAGTAGGTAGTTATATCACTAGTATCAAGGCCTCTCTAGGCAAAAAAATTGTTCTTCAGGGATGTCTTCTGTGTGTAGGAGATGCTTGGTTTGTGTCTGTACCAAGATCCTATTTTCTCAGTAAATTGAGTGTGTGATGTTTATATCTACTTGGCCTACTCCCAGTCTTTTCTTGTGGGATTGTGATGAAGTTATTATCCCAGAGCTTTCCAATATTGCTATATAAGGGAGAACAACTAATTATAATAAATGTGACATCTTATCTACAATAGTACAATTGGCGCTAATAATACCAGGTATAATTGACAAATTGAGGTAATGTTGATTTTGTACTTTAGACAAAGTCTATAGTTATATAACAGAACCAAATGCAAATTGGGGGTTTGTATGCTCAATGTTTCCCCTTGGTAGAATGGACTTACCTAGGGTTTCTCCAGGCAAGCCAGTTGATAAGTCTTGTCACTTGCTATCTTTGTTGTCTGTACCTTGGTGTTGGTGGAATGGGCTATGCTCCTGAGCTCCTTTTGGCCGAGTTAACTGCAGTGGCAGAGAGGTAATGAGGGGATTTTCTTCCCTCTGACACCACAGGTTCCCAAGACGGCAGAGGGCCCAT
The DNA here is from genome assembly GCA_004027165.1 of Ctenomys sociabilis. NCBI lineage: Eukaryota > Metazoa > Chordata > Mammalia > Rodentia > Ctenomyidae > Ctenomys > Ctenomys sociabilis. Next base: position 3,634 of record PVKA01011515.1, on the reverse strand, counting down.
GGAGATGGTCTGAAAGTCCATTTACTTCTCTGTTACTCTAATTCGTTAATGTTTTATTTTTCTGCCTTCCAGCCCACTCTTACCCTCGACTCTGCTGGGGAGCCAATATAAAGAGTTGTTAAAGTTGTATTTTTAAGTTCTAAAATTTGCATTTGCCATTTCTTTATATTGGCCTATTTTTTGGTTGAGACTTTCCAAGTGTTAATTTGGTTTAAGCCCATTAGTAATTGCTTGCTGAAACCTTTTTATGGTGGCTGATTTAAAAATGTGATTAGATCATTTTACACCTGTGTTATCATAATGTTAATTCAGTTTGGAAATCTTCCTGGCTCGCCTGAGACTTGGATACTTGATGTATTTTGTCATCAAGGATTGTGCTGAGGCCTTTCCTCTGTTTTATTTGACTTTCACTAACAGTGCTATAGAAATGGAAATAAGCTGTAGCCTTGTTACCGCTGAATGTGGTTAGAGGCTCATGATCTCCATGTTGTCTTGACTGATGCTTAGAAATGCCCCTCCTCCCTGCTAGTAAGGACAGAATTTATAGTTTCCCCCAAGCCTGCAGTGAGGGCTCTCTGCGTTGGAACCCTCCCTTACTACCACAGCTCTGATACTGACAAAGGGAGTAGTAAGCCTTGTTACTACTGGATGGTGGTAAAAATGCTGACTTGCTGCTGCGCCTCTTCTAATACTGCTTCGTAGGCATCAGAAAGAGTGTCTTATTACTTCCCATTGCAGGTAGAATTCCAGGAGGCTACCATCTGGCAAAGAAAAATGTCAGGTTCCTTCTTGTCCTTTATTTGATGCCATCTCATTACAACCTGGTGAGGTTAGAAGTCTGGGCTCTTCACTCAATGTTTGTTAGTGGGGTTGAGGATGGGAGAGGGCACATTTTTTCCCAGGAGAGTTTGGCTGAAGTAGAGCAGTTATTATGAATATTTTTCTGCCTTGCTATGCCATGCTTTATCTGCTCCTTAGCTAGAGAGAAGCTTGGATTGGACAATTTTGTGTCTGCATCCTTTGGCCTTTCTGAGTGGCTGGCTTCTTCACTCCAAATCTGTGATATATGAGACTCAAAGATGATCCAAGGAAGTTAATGCCAAGTTGCTGGGGATCCTGTTATACCTAAACAGTCACTTTTTCTCTTCACCTTTGAGAATTTTCTTGCTTTTTATATAATGCTCAAGGTTTTTTTTTTTTTTTTTCTCTAATCCATGGTAAAATAAGGAAAAATGAGTCTATTTCTCCTCTATGGAAGTGGAAATCTACTTTTTCCTTTAGAAATGATCACTATTTTGATTTAACTTATAAAATGTTTATTCAAACAAAACAATGTAATGTTTTAAACAAATAAAAGCATGAAATGCATAAAGGAGACCTCAACAATGTAAATCTATCTTATTACATTCCATCTCCCTTTCCATTCCCCACTATCACCCCAATTTTTAAGATAGCCAATATTTATCATGCTATATATATATATATATATATATATATATATACATATATATATATATATACATATATATATATATACATATATTTTAAATTCTTTATGAATTTTTTATTGATTTTGTTTTTATAAATATTATCTTGTATTTGTTAAAGATAAGCTTTGTATCATGTTTCAATTTAGAAATTATGAGAGTCTCTATTATTAGGATGCTATAGAAAGGAGATTATAAAACTAAGTTGTTGTTTAAATAGCAAGTTACTTGGAGCTTTTATTGTATAGAAGGGAAAAAAAGCCAGAGGCAGGAAATAAAAAATGAAGAAGAAAACAACAGCAAGTGATTTTTATTTATTTATTTTTTCTGGAAGGGTCTACAGGATGTTCAGGGTCTCACTACTAGATCGCCTGTTTATAGCCTCCCAAGAGCTGGGGAGATGGCTCAGTAGAATAAGTGATTGCCTGGCAAGTGCAAAGCCCTGAGTTCAATTCTCATGTCCCCCCAACCTCCCCAAAAGAGCTGGAATTACAAGCACATGCCACCACGCCCGGTCTCAATTGCTGTCTCAGTGCACCCCTAGGGTGGGGTTTTTTTTTGGGGGGGGAGGAGATACATACACTTGATTTTAGCCAAATGGCTGAGAAGCAATGAGGAGCTTAATAAATATGATTGCTCCATATATTTTTTTTCCTGTACTTGGAATCTGATTCTGGAATATATTAAAGAAGAGAGTTATATTTCTAAGGAGAACCCAGTAAATAGACTAAGGAAAGATGCTGAGTGCCACAGGGTGAATCCTTAAGAGATGATGTGGATTAGCTCCTAACAGAAATATCTTGTTAACACTTCCCATTGCTCCTTGAAAGAGCAGACTCACAACCTGGAGCCAGGACAGAAGCCAGTGAGCCCTCTGCCTACTGACTGCGGGATGACAGCGTTGACATCTGAACGGGAATGATGGAATGAAGTTTTTTGTTTTCTTTTTTGTCATTCTTTTTTATTTTACAGAGAATAAAAAAAGAATAGAAAAAATACAGAACTACAAAAAATTAGATGATAGGAGTTCAGCAATGGTTGTTTTTGTTTGGTTTTTGTATTTAGTAGAGGGTCTACAGGTCTCACTATGTAGATTGGACTCATAGTGATCCTTCTGTCTTCAGCCTCCCAAGTGCTGTGATTACAGGTAGGCGACACCATGCCTAGTCTCAGTCTCCCTCTCAGGGCACCCCAGGGGCAGGGCCAGTGCAGCATGCTGGGGATTGAGCCCTGGGCTCTTCATCTGTCTAGACATGTGCTTTAGTCCACTGAGCTATCTGGCTGGTCCAAAAATGGTTATTACATTGAGGTTTTTCTCTTTTCTTAGAAGCAGGCATGTTTACCACCACAGTAACTGTTCTTTTAGAGTCCAGTAAGTCCAGAAAAGAATGAGGCCTGTTTTTTTATAGGCTAAGTCAGAGGGTATTCAACACGACTGTCAACTTCTGAGAATGCTCAGCTGGCAGCAAGCCGCTATTTTTCTTCACTTATTCTAGTTGCATGGCTCATGTACATTCTGGCCAGGAGAATGAGGGTAGATTGTATGCTGTCATTCAGATAATGGTTATGAACACGGACTTTGTACCCACTGCTTAATCTCCAGTGTTGGCTCTGAGCTTTGCAACTGTGGCCTTGGGTGAGTCACACTTCCTCTTTGTCTATGCACAGTGGATATAATAAATAGAGTCCTGATGTGAGAATTTAACATTAGAACAAAGTCACACATGTACAGTGAAAGTATTAGCTAGTCATGCAGTTAGGTTTTCTCAAGGTCAGTGCTTTTCATGCACAGATAATTGCACACAGTGTACAGGGTAATTGTGGCACATCTTGAAGATGCAGTTAAAGCTTTCTGCATTTTATCACTCTCCTTTGGTAGTTTCTGGACAGATGGGATAGAAAGGCCTCTGTATAAGTGACCGTGGTAGAGTTTGGAGAGTGATGATTTCTGAATAATAAGAGCCGGGCATGGTGGCGCATGCCTGTAATCCCAGCACTCGGGAGGCTGAGGCAGGAGGATTGTTGTGAGTTCGAGACCAGCCTGAGCTACAAAGTGAGCTTAAGGCCAGCCTGAACTGCATAGTGAGACCCTGTCTCAAAAAGACAAAAAAAAAAAAAAAAAAAAAAAAAAAAAAAAAAAAAAAAAA